>UZAE01012410.1:8027-32495 GCA_900617975.1 Rodentolepis nana | reverse complement strand
GTACAATTTTCATTGACTTTAAAATTCGCCTACATATTAAAAATGACCAGTCGAATGTTATGAACGCAAATGAATTCGCTTATTCTGTTTCTAGCTGTTTCATACTTTTACAAAATAGAACAACAATGAAGCCTTAATTTTCACCTATAGGGTACCTTCGGTGAGAATGTGGAAAACAATATTCAGAGGATCCTTGAATCCATTAAACTGGAATAACACACACCAATTTAATTGTAATGAGTGTCTTGCCAACGTCTCTAATATCCCCCTCCCCTCTAGAATCCTTTTGTTTGAGCAAATCCTGTAAGCAACGTTTGACTTTTTTGTACTGGCAACCACTTCTTGTTCAAACGCTGTCATTGTGATTCTAATAATTGTCCTACGCCTTCCTACTTAGCGAGTTTAAAAACACCTCCCGAAGTAGCCACTTGATTTTATTGAAATAGCATTATGCCTGGGCCAAATTTAATTGGGAGCATCCTACTGACTGTAATTAACACTGAGCATATTTTACAACGGGTTTAGGTCATCTTTTTCCATGTTGTCAGCTCGGAGTTGCCATGGTTGCTTTGATTTGTATCCCCCCCTTAACCAATTAGTTAACCTTGACTAAATCTTATCGGTGGGTTTATTTCTTAGATCTATTGTTATTAACCCCCAAGGTTCTTGAAATTCTATATAATTGCTAACATTCACTAATAAGTTGTAATTCTTGTTTTACAGGCCAACCAGTAAAGCACATGATGCAGTTGATGCTTCTATAACAACGCCTAACCAATTACAAATATGTGAAACGCGTACTCTGGTCTCTCGTCGGAATCCCGTTGATCGACTACGCATAACAGAAAATCGATTAAATAACTTGGAAATACATGTTGCGAGGTTGACGTCACGGTTACACTCTCTGGAACAACAACAAGCTCTTCTTGGTGGCGTTATTTCGATATATTTTGGCTTGAAGATTGTTCGATTCCTTCTCTCGGGATTATTTAAATAGATTTAGCTGCATTATTTGAGTTGCAGTCTACTCATATCGTTTTCAGTAGTTTTGTAAAATTTACCATGTTCCCTTTACCACCTTTCAGGGCAACCTTATTGGTACAATTCCCTTGGTTTTTGCTTCAATTTTGCCGATGGATAAAAAATGTGACATTTATTTCCTCCCCTCTGTCTTTGTAAATAATGCCCCCTTTTAGAATATTTCAGACTAATAAAATAATGACCTATGTTCCAGTTTTTTTTAATTTTCCAACAAGTTCATTGGCTTAACAAATACGTTCTAACCACTTCAAGATAATCGAAGTATGTGATTATTATGGATATTGTTGCTGGAAGAGGCAAGCCATGCTAGATCTTCACTTTACATGTATGTGAGCGTTAACGCCTGTTTACCAGCCAGTAGATTGTTGAGGCCACTGAGAACCAATAATCGTGTTTTATTACTGACACTATTGGGTCTATAATGATTGGCTCTTCAGTCTGAGAGAGTTTAAGCTGTGTGATAATACCTGTATCGCCACTACAATACAGCAGGCTTCGATACATGCGCCTCCAGATCGGTAGGTACGGTTAGTTTATTTTTATTTTTATCAAATGTTCTTAAATGAGTAAAAGTTGGCACCAATTGTAGATCAATGGGCTTTCCTACTTCACGACTACCTATAAGACCAACAGAAGCCGATTTCGCCAAAAAGGAACGGTTCAGGCGAAATTTGAAGATAGTTTTCATTATCTTCTGCCTACTAACGGCAATTTTTCTGGCTGCTGGTATATACCTGGCCACCCTGCATCCTGGTCGTCGCGTCTTGCAAGTTTCAGAAAAGATGCAATGTTGCCACCATTTTAAAGTTTAAATCTTAACTCTTTCGTTTGATTTCTAGTTATTTAAACCTAGCTGGTTACATTCTAATTGTACTTGGAAATCTTGCTCTAATTACCTCAATCATATCTGGAAATCTCTTCTTCCGACTTATCTATACAATTTCGGAATCCAAAGTTTATGTTCCAAAACAAGCAGACCAGCTGCGATCCGTAAGTTAAATAGATTTTTTTACTTAAAAAGCAAATTCGCGTAATTATTGCACAAACATGGTCCTAGCATAAACCGAATTCTTGTGCACAATTTTAGGTTTATCATCGCTTGGGTTTGATTTGTTTTTTTTCCAGGAGCCAAGTTACTACGTAGTTAACTAATTTACTTCGTATAAATGCACATTACTGTATAACAATTCAGTTAAAACGGTAACCTTTAGAAACCCTACCCACGGCAGCCCGGTTGCGTTCGGAAACGACGTGCTCCGGTTATTTCCCCAGTTGAGATGGCTGAACGTCCACCACCAACCAGGCAGCTCTCAAGAGTAAGTGTCAGGAGCAGCGTAGCAATCGATAGTGGGGACCGCGATGCATTTCCACTTCCAAGTGCTCCAATTGAGGAAGCCGTATCAAATCAGCCATTGCCTTATCCCACGCCAAACGATAGATCGCCATTGCCAGGCACAAGTTTCGCGGTTCACGACAGATTGGGAAGTAACGTTGAAGGAGGCGAAGAGGATATGGAAAACGTGAAAAGATCACCCTTACCCGCAGAAATTCAGTTTCCATTGCCCCCACTTTATCCCGACGTTTCTCCCCCACCGTATGAGGAGTAACTACTAACGTCATTAGGTCGTGTCAACGAAAAATGCGAGAACCTACTTTTGCAAAAAGATGATTTGATTATGAATTTATTGAATTGAGTGCTTAACCTGTTTCTGGTTCCCTATTGTCCCCATATTTTCATTATATTTAATGAACAAGTTTTCCGTTTATATAGTCAAGTAGGACGTCGTATCAGTGGTGTAAAATAGTATTTAGAAAACTTAGGTGAAAAATATTATTTAAAAGAAAATAAGATGACTTTTAATTGTTGATATTATTGTTTGTAAGGGTCAGAATGATGTAACGTCTTTTACGTTTATTGGTCATAAATCTGTTCAAATCCAATTATTAATGCTAAATGTTTCTCATGTTTTAAAAATCTTAAATTAATTTTCGTGAAAAGTGCACAAATATAAATACCTACCACTTACCCGTTTATAGTGTGTAGGCTAAATTTAAAACAAATAGAATTGATTCACTTTTTAACAATATCAACTGAAAGATGCCACTCAAATTGCTCTGACGATACTGGTTCATATTGCGCCTTATTTTCCTATGTGTGCACTGTTCACGTCAAAATACGTATCGAGTTCTTTTTCGAGGTTATTCTAATTTCTGCTTTAAAACTGGTCCAATTCAATCAATTATCAGTCTAAACAAAGAAAATATGCAATTTTTAATCATTATAAATCGTCAATGTGCGGATATTACTAGAATAATCTGAAACGTGACGAAGGGCTTTGAGTAGATGTGGAGATAGTAATGAAGGTCACACTGAGGTCTTGCCTCATCTGAATGCTGGACTAGTCGGTTCGACCTCTCCAATTTCTCTGAGTGCAGAGTTCTAATCATTCATCATTGAGGGAGTCTATATCGGCAACACTCAAAACAGCTTTATTATTGGATTAAAATGAGTGATGCAAAAGTCACCCCTATACAGATAATGACACTTAATATGTTGCTAGCACAGTCAAAATTTCAAAGTAAGTTCAAATTTATCTGAATTACTTAGTAAAATGCAGGATCGCAACTAACATGTCCAAAAAACTTGTGAACAGCCCGTATTACTAAACTTTAATGAAAGCACTTGAATCTTATATTAGAGGGTATTTTGATTATTCATCGGGATTTGTGCAACCGCCAACTAACTGGGTAAACCCACGCATGCATATTTGAGGTAAAAAACTGGTGTAAGGCCAAGTGGACCATAATAGGCTTGTCTGGAGTTGAAAATATTGAAATAATTTTATTTTAACAAATTCTTTAGAAATAAAATTTGAGGGAGAACGCCAATAGTATGATATTTTTAAAGCGCTCAGGATTTAATTATAATACATATGACCTTGAGTTCTACATGGTTTTCATGAATTCTACATTTCTGATTGTGCAAAAAGAAATGATTTATTTGCAAGCACTCCTACTAGAAATCTAACTTTTGGCGATTTTTTAGTTATTATCGTTATTTACTCATTTGCATGGGGTATTTATTTACAAATTCATCTTGCGTTCAGATTATTGCAAATGGAATACAAGCCCTATGTAAAACCGTCTCACATGCTGTTTTGTTTAATGTCTTGAGAATATTCAATTATTTCACTTTGTTAGTAGATTGACTATTAATTTCATAAGCATTGGAAGATGATGACGCTGATTAAACAGATATTAACTTCGAACTTCGCTGATAGATAAAAAGAAAGTGGAATGCATTTTGTAACTTATTGAACTAAATAAAATGCAACTTTGAAGGGCGTATTATCGATTTCCTTTAGAAGGTAGGTGAATAATAATCAATTAGGAAAATTAGTTATGTAAAATCTCTGTGTAGATTGATATGAGCCGGAACAGTCATATGGAATAAGGAAAAAATGTGCGATTTAGTAGTAATAGTCCCTTAATTGGGGGCAGCAAAGAGGGTAAGACGCATTTCCCTCGTGTTGGTGTCGGTGACCTAAAATCTGCAGTGGGAATAAGTAATGCAAATTAATCAAACAGAGCTGTTATAGAAATTAAGTAAATATAAGTTATAGAGATAATGGTATTTAGATTCTACTTATCTTTCAATTTTAGGCACTGCTTTTAGAAAGTGACTGACCTCCCTGGTACTCAGAGTCATTGATAGATGGCATCTCAAATAAAAAATAGCCGAAGATACGTAATTTTAAAAATTCGATGAATTGTATGAAGGATGCGAAGGGCGCCCCTAGATGTTTCCTAACTTTTCCCTTAATCACATTTTCTATGCCAGATACTTTTGTCCACAAAGCCGTAGTGGTTTCTTTGTTCTCATATGGCTTAAGCCCCTATCTGTCGTATCAAGACGGTTTTATCGGTTTACCATTCTTTAAATCTCTCCTGCTTCAGTTAAAATACCCTATACTCAAACCCTCACTTACGTCCCTCAGCGACTCATATTAACAGTCTTTGAATTCCCACCATTTGTATGTATGCTGCCTGTTAAACTTCTATCACCCTCACCATCCCCCCCTCCCTACTTTCCCTCGAATTCTCATTGCAGTTTATTTTATAAACACAACTCTTTGTCCTCTACTTTATAGAAGTATCGTTAGCTATTGTTGGTTGATAGTGGCATTCATAGCTTTTACGGTCTGATTCTGGTCCATCAGTACCTACAATTGAATATAAGGAATAACAGGGAAAGAATACAAATTGTGTGAAGTTATAGCTAACTCTCACTTATGACCGCAAACCCCTAGTTATTATGAGTGAGCTGTGATAAGGTCGGCATTTATACTGTTCCAGCCAATGGTCACAGTGATATCCAACGGTTCGGCTTCCCATTCATCCACTCAGAGTGTATGGCATGGCAATTTAACTTGATTTCAGCAAGAATTGTGTGCCTACTTCTAGTACACCTGCGGCTTTGCTACCTCCAGAATTAGTAGCGGTGCTAGTGTACAATTGAATATCAATAATATTTGAGTTGATAAAAGCTTTTGAAATAGTCTGATAGCATTATTAGGATTTGGGAGAAGAAATTAAATGATTGACATGACCATAGTTCAGAGGTATATTCTAATGTCAACATGATATCTCTCTTGGCGTTTAATCGCAAAATGACGTGAGCACGTTGCAAGATGGCCTTTGGCGAAACTTGAATCTCATCATAAACTGGAGTAATTTAATTGAAGATGACATTTTCATTGGTCTCACATGCTGCGCTCTCCTCAAGTTTAGTGTGTGAGTGTCTAGATTCGTAGATTGTTGAGTTAAATTCAAATATATTTGGTAATAGTGTAACCGCAGGAGATATTTAAATTTTCATATCTCCACAAATTGTTTTTTAGAACCCAAGCTATCTGAGCCAATGAAAATTTTACTTTTTTTGTGCTAATTAAATATGAAGGAATGTGTTAACAAAGACTCCGCAGAGGTGAAATGTTTATAATACCTCTTATTAGGATCTTATCATGATTTTTATGGATTGGTAATAGACAAATCGGAACCCAAAATAACTAGGGGGTAACGAAGGGAGTCCTACGAAATTCGTTAACCTATGCAAGATATATATTGTGGGATAGGTGCTTTAGCTCTGAAAAGCGGTTAACAGTAATTTTAAACGCAGGTAAGAAAATGGAAGCAAATTGGTTGTTCCACGGCCTATGAACATGGTTCACCTCGATGTCAAGCACAAATCGACAGACACATTCAATCAATTTGGAATGCGTCACTCGTATAAAACTCTCAATAGCTAAAATGGCCTAAATGCAAACTTCGAATAAGGCAAACTTGAGGAGAACGATAGAACATTTTAATAAATTTGAAAATATGCATTAGATGGGTTATGAAAGTTGACAGTTATCGAAAATTTCAAAGTTCAATTATTGAAGTTTATTTATTGTAATTTTCAGTTTTCTTATAAAGTTGAATCTTACTTCATCCACCGTACATTTCAAAAGCTGCCAATCTGAAGTAGAAAAAATTAACCGTATTTAATGACCTTGACCTTATCGCCGTTAAGTGTGGCCTTTATGCGCATATCGTTTTTCAACACCCCCTGTTTTTCGGCTTGGGGTTTCTTAAGCCTATGACTTCTTCATCTCTGCCATGGTGTTTTAAATCTGCTTGTGTCATTGTTTTCCATACATTATGATTTTTCTATTAGACTTACCCACTTTTCCCACCTACAAGTCTACACACGTTGGTACTCTCTTAACGCAATCCCTATTCCTCCGTATGTTAAAGAAACTTAAAAGGTCCTAAACCGATGAAGCTTCTTTGATTTTGGTAATTATTTTTAGATTGCTTTTTAAAAGGAATTTTGTATTGAATGTTGTACAGAAGTCTAGTTTGACAGATACTGGATATAAAATAGGAGAATATTCAGAATTTACCCTCAAATTAAAATATGTTTGAAAATCTATTTGAACTGCAAGTTTCAGAATGGTTAGCGCGTGTGGACGTTTACTACGTTAACTTAATTTTGAGCATTTTGTAATGCAGAAAATCCACCAATTAGTTACGAAAACAGAGGCTTGTTTGGATTCAGAAAAGTGAGTTCACGGGTAGATCAGGGTTACATTTAAATACAGAGTGAAGTGAGAAAGTAATTAATACTGTGATAGAGAGAAAAACAAAATCCTTTTATTGAGCATGTGATAATTGGAAATGCAACGAATACGCAGACTCATCCTTTTGCTGTGGCAAAAATAGCTTTTATTCATCCAAGACTCTGAGATCAGAATAGCGGGTGTCAACTGATAATTCATGTTTACGAGAGAAGAAAATTCTCACGAAAGCATCAATGGATGAATTAATAGGCGGTTTACTCTGATCGTGCAAGATGGGCTTGCAGTTGTGGTGACATTCGATCTGATAGCAAAATAATTGGGTGAGCTCAATCCAAATGGTATTAGGGCGTACAGTACTGTTTCGAAAACCAAAGTGCACGCTCTAATTGAGAAGCCGATTCCAATATTTTTGGTTAGGAGTTAACGATTAATTTACCTCCCGTTCCCAGCTTTTATAACCATATTAGTTTCCTTGATAGAAGGCCGGTGTTTAAACAACAGGTATTTTTCTTAATAAAAGGTTATTTTTAATTACACACTGATATTACCTTTTTTGTACCCACGCCACCTGCGACAAATGCTATTCGAATCTAAATAGGAAACACAGCATACCTGCTTTGAGGCATTAGTTTCTGATAAAGAAATAAAAAGGATGTAGCCGTTCATCGATGCCTAAATATAATGTCTTGATATAAAATTGACTTGTTAATACTCTCAGAACGATATATGATCAACACATTAACAGCAAATGCAAAAGCGAAGTCGGTCAACCGTTATTACCAACTTATTTCTGGAAGCAGGTACCAAATACAAAAAGAAAAGAAATGTGTGGGGAGCACAAAAATTTTGTTTATAAACTTTGTCTAATCGTGATGTTATTACCAATATATTGTAATCAAAGAAATATGGTCACAGCAACTTATAAAATTGAGCTTAGACGTAGTTAGTCGGTTAATAATCGATTTATTTATTACTTATAGTTCGATGAATGAATTTCAACGTCAGCTCTATTCGAGTTTCAACTATTACGTCTTTAAAAATTTATAAAAAGGATAAGTTTGTTCAGCTTTCCCTAGAAAAAATTTGCCATTAAGGGAGAGTTAAAATGGCCAATACCAAATAAATAAATAAAATACAAAAATTTTTCAAAAGGGGGATGCGATAGTGGAAACACACTTAATTAAGCAATGGATTCTGGATAATCATATTATCCACATGAAGAAATATTAATAAATAATCTGAGAATGAAAACAAAATGTTAAAAAATATAACTAACAATTCATGGAGTTTCTAATAGATTATCAGTTGATTGTCCATTTTGAGCTTTTGTATGAAAAAAATAACTTTATTTTTCGTTTTAACCGGTTTTGTAAATTATAAGCATTTGAAACACCTTAATCACCTGGTTCTATTGTGAAAGCAGGTTCGATTGGGAACCACGTATTATATCTTGTTTCTCTTATAAGCTAAAGTAAGGCCATTCTGATTCTGAAAAAATAATTCTAAAATTTCTTTATTAAATATCAATAAACGCAGCTTTCTCTTGATTTACAGTTCAGAATGTCTTTGATGTGGGTACTGGTAGCTAGCGGTCTCTATGCTGAAATTGCCATAATAACCATTCTTCTCCTACCTTTCATTTCCTCGAGAGTGTGAGCTGAGCATCATCTTATTAGATTTGTAGTTTCAACATTTTTACCTGCGTTATTACTTTTTTAGATGGAACCGCCTTTTCAAATCAAATTTCGTCGCTTGGTTCTCTTCATACGCCTCGTTTTACTTTAGAGCTTGTGTTGTTGCACTCGGTTTGACAGTGTTTGGTACTTTCACTTTTCTATGTTTCTTATTATTTGGGGATATTTTAATAAAACCTTATTCTCCCCCGTTTAGAGGCGTGGAGACAGGTTAGGGACAAGAGTGAAATGTATCATGAATACAAGTCCGATCCCTCCAATTTTAAAGCTGGTACAGAAGCTCTCTATTTAATGAAACTCTTCAGAGCTCAAAGAAATCTCTATATCTCGGGATTCGCGCTTTTTCTCTGGTTGTGAGTCTATGCCATTTGCTCATTATATAGTTCATTAATCAATTAATTAATGGTTTATTTTGCTCTCATTTTGTGGATATTACCCACGCGTTTCTTTGTACCTTCTATATGCTCTTTTATGTTCCATTTAGCCCCACTTTTTGACCTAATTATCATTAGAAATTTTTGTCTGATAATTATTTTTGTGAAGTAACGGTGTTGTACAAACCAGTGTGATTGTGCGATATAGTAAGGTAATGATGGGAGTGAAACTTACGAACCGATAAATAACAATCGTATGCACTTACATACATACGCACGTACGTGTGTGTATTAGATCGGCTGCATTAATTTCATTAATGAATAGTATAAAACAATTAAATATTTCCAGACATCATTGATTGTGGAGACTGAACCCCAGGTATCATTTTAATGGCCTATCCCACTAATTAAAATAACACTTTTAACTGTGTACGATGATCCTCTTAGGAAATTCGAGGTTACCAAGGCGTTAATCACTTCAAGTATCACTGTGATTTTCGTAACAGCCTTGAGGTCACGGTAGGGTCAAAAATTTTAAGCGATGCTGTGAGGTCGAGTTACTTAGGTCCCAGAAATTGGTGATGACCTTGGTTTAAATATTTTAAACTCATAAGGAATTTTTTTCAATTCTTTATGTCATTTCGTTCTTCAATGGACATATTTATTTCCCTATAATTTAAAGAAAGGATTTATGAGATCGTATTTAATTGTACAAGTGGGGTAGTAGTATTATGTTTGGGTTACTTTTCCTGAACGACCCATTGAAGCCATTATCTGCTTGCAAACTGGGGTAGATTTTCACATTTCCTTTATAATATCACGATTAACAAATCGTACCATTTTAAATAATCTAATTTTCGCCCCCAATTGTAATAAGAATTCGAAGTTTGACTACCACTAATGTGTTCAATAAATTTGTACCATGTCCTAGTTATGTAGCATATTTCTAAAAAAATGGTAACAAGACGAACGATTTTCCGTTTTTTATATTTGAAATGGCAACATTGAAACTGGGCATTTGGATAAGTTGCGAATTACCATCATTTTTAAGATATCCTAAGTAATAATGGACTTATTTAAGATAGTGGAGTCAATCCTATGCCTCAATCTTTGTCTCTTTCATTTCTGAACATAAATCCAAATCTGTAATTTTTTGGCTTTCTGCATTCGCTTTAATCAGGCCTTTGTTATCATAAGATTTTCCCCTTTTGCTACTTATGCTGATCTTTTTTAAAATGTCCTTTTTATAGGTGGTTCTCACGTTTTGGACTTTTTATCACAAGTCACGACTGACTGATGATTCCACCTGTTTATTCCCCGAAATCGTTGTCAACCTGATTTAGTAATAAGAAGCCTTGAACAATTTTGTTGGAACATAGTCTTGAAGGATGCGTTTTTTTTTCATGAATTGGTCGTTCTCACCTATGCTTCTTCTAAACTTTTTTTTATAGGAAAGCTCCGAAATGACGCATTCATAAAGCAAGCATTTAAGAAGTCATCGAGGATGTGATTAATAGATTAAGGATTAAGGAATACGCATTCGAGTCTATCAAGTGAAAATGCATTAGGTGGCAGTCTGGGTCATTTAGTCAATCCTTGCAAATTGGGTTAGAATGAAAGTGAACTGTTGATATGCTGTTAAATCTCACTAATTTTAGTGCTTGTGTGCTTATGGAATCTTGAATAATTGCATTTCCAATTGAAGCATCAGTTATGCTAGATGCAAACTCCCCATCCGTAGCTATCAATTTGTCAAGTAGCTTTACTCATTCCCTTTTGTCATTTTTTAATATTGAAAATGATTTCTGATGAAATCACATGAGAATCATTGGTTAAAAGTTCATTGTTGCACGCTTTTTGTCAATATCTGTCTTGTTAAATTATCCACAATTCATTTTTAATTTTAGTAGTTTTCAATAATTAACACTATTAACTTTTTCGCATAGTATTTACATCACATATCATCTTGGTTTCAAACCAGATAGGATGAATTGTTGAAAGTGGCATAACATCATCATTGGGCACCGGCTCTACTATTTCGTTGCTGCGCAGCGGTAGAAATCCGCCCAAGCAGAAATCGCTGCTTACGTGTCATTTAGCCAAATAAATATCGTATGTAGCAATTTTCAAGGCCATAACTCCTTTTTACCTTGAATACATGACTTTACTTGTAATCTGCATCCAAATTGGTGCATTTTTATTGGATCTACAACTACTTTAACTAGGGCAGAAGTGCTAAATTACAATTGTTTGTGGTCATGAAATAGTATTTACACATTTTGCTAATAACCCTTTTAACTGCTTACTTACTGATTATTTGTTTATTAGAGCATCTTTTGAGTTATTGTGCAGAACTAGGTCACAAGCGGTCTATAATCAAGGTTAGGCGTGTTTACCTTTCATCCTCATTTAAGCGTCTTTTCACTAAAATTTCTTGTTTTCATATGGTATTTCATCGAGTGCCTCATTTTCTAGTGTTCTAAGATTTGTGATTTGGCTGATTTGAGGATTTCCGAATTCCGGGAAAAATACGTGCTTGCAAAATCTCCGAAAATACTAGCTTCTTCATTTTCTCTCAAAGTTTTATTCAACTAGATTTTTCTTCCGCGAAATCCTAATACTTTCTCATATCTAATCGAGTCAATTTTGCACCCAGGGCACCGTTGTTATTTTATACAAATCAATCAAAGTTGGATTGTGTCTGTCTTTTTTTAGCGTTTTCAACCGTTTGGTAAGACTGATCGCTGATCATGCCCGGGTAACCGCTGCAGGAGAGGCATCATTGGCTCAGGCAAAATCTGCTTCCGAGGCTGCCAGGCGTCTAATGAATGATGCTGCAAAGAAACATGGAGACAGTGGTGACGCCTCTAAGGTGAGTACCCCTCTTTGGGTGGATTTTAGTATTGAATTTTATTCACTGAGCCGTTCACTTATGTTTTGCAAGAAATAAGATCAATAATTGATTCGAGTTAGCTTTAGATTTGTTTTAGAAATTCTTTCACGAGTTAAGTGGCACGTTTAATGGACTTGTGCAGCCGTATTACCATCTGTGCCTTAAAAGAGGTATTGTTATAATTATGAGAAAGAGGTAAATAGATGGTGTTAGGAATAGGGTCATTCAATAGCTTTAGTGGATATGGAGCATGATGAGATCTGAACAACAGATAAGTCCTTACCATAATTTCTTCGGGTTGTTCACTTCTGCCTAATTTTCACACTCCACTCCATCTTAACTCCAATTTTCTGTGGACATGAACTCTATAGATGGTTGCTTGGTTTTTGACTCCTAATACTATTATCACCTACAGAAATTAGTATTATGTTTCTGTAGTGATCACAAGATTGTTCATATACTGTAATATCGGTTTTGCGTTATGCTCATTATGTCAATATGATGATCCATTTACTCCAGTATCGATTGAGTCCACTGCCTTTATAAAAAATCGCATGGCTTGCATGATTGCTTGCTTGCCTGTGTGTTGTTCTATTTAATGCATTTTTTATGTTATTCAACTGTTTGGGTACTGCACTAATTCTTATACTTTTACTAGTGGAGTCTTAGTTGGAAGATCAATAAGGGCTACATTTGGCTTCTCTACCAATTTGCTTTCTACTAAATCTCAAGTCTTAGAAAATTCAAGCTGACAAGCACATTAAGACTAAGGGTTAATGGTCAAAATATTTACTTAAATTGATTGAATCAATGGGCATCTTATGAACTCAGTAGTCACTCAATCATTGGTTGGGGAAATAAATTCACGGTGTGCACCTAGTCGTGTCTGCAGTTGGTCTCTCATATGGTGTATTAAATGAAATGCCGAATTATACAGTCACTGTCTTACAAATGATCTGAAATAGAAAAAATATTGAGGAATGCATACCAGTATTGACATTTGGTGGCATTTGCCAGGGTATGAAAGTCTTGAGTCCAACTGAAATTTATCCTACCATATAATACAAATAGTGAAGCAAACTATACTTCAATTAGTATTTTGAATTGATTATTTTAGTGTCTTTTATTTTCTCCACGTCTAGCAGGATAACACCGCTCTGCTTACTGAACGGGATGCTCTAAAGGCCAAACTTGAAGCCGAGTCGATTGGTAAGATCGAGCAGTTTACTTGCCTCACACGTTATTTCACTTGGATTTGCTAAGTCGCTTGCTCCGCATTGTAGCTCGTAAATCTGCTGAAAACAAATTGGACGCTATTAAGAAACAGGCAGAACAGACTGCAAAGGAGTATGATCGTGTTTCTGCTGAGTGCCAAAAACTGCAGGTAAAGAAAAATTATTTGCAAAAATTTCTTTCTGAAGAAAGTACACTCAATACCTTAGTTTGTGTTAGTTATGTCCCGTACCTAGAAAGCTTTATGGTGTGCAGAATGCGAGGTTCGTAACTGATGGTACCAATCTCTTCACTTTTCAAACACCCCTTCATTCTTTATTTTATTCTATCAATGTGTCTGCACTCAGAACCTCACCTTAATATGGTTAAATCACATGTTTAGGCAGATCATGCAGTCTAGTACTAAGGACGTTTAAGTTGGTAGTAGAACTCATTACTTTCTGGCTATCAATAATGTTTCTATTTGACAACGTGTATCAAAGTTTTCATATGACTAATCAGCGGAAGTACCTGAATCTTTATTTAAATTAGCCTTCTAACTAACTGCCTCAATTTCATATCCATTCGACACAGTAATGCAATAAGAAGCATCGGACTTGCCTCTTCGAGTTGAAGAGGAAACAAATGATATTTCCTACTGTACGGTAGAGATGAGATTCTCAAATTCTTATATTTAAATTCTTGTCGTATTAATCACATTCCTCTCAGATATAATTCACCAAGGTTAGAGAGTGGCTTCGCAATTATACTTTAAGTGATAGAACTTTTGAAGCACTTTATAACCTTTCTATTTTGCTTGTAGCGAGAGTTGACTGCATTGACTGGTGATGGAGGAGACAAGAAGAAGGACTAGACGGGCTATTTTGGATCGAACCAAGATCTGTCGAAACTAAGAAATCGTTTACACTGTCACGCCTTGTTTTCCTGTCTGCTCTCTGCTTAACGCCCAATCCTTTTTTCACATCCTCATTCATTGATTTGTTTTTCCGCTTTTTCACCTGGAGTGTGTAGATGCCTTAATAGTAAAATAGTGCAAGCGCTTTATTTGGGTTTTAATTAGATTATTCATTAAGTAAATGCAAGGTATTGAGGCCTGTAGGAGGTTTTAAGGTTTTAGAAGAGAGTGGGTTGGGTGAATAAAATCGATTATTTGTCTATGAAACTTGTCGGAAGTGATGTCCCCCTAGGTTTGCTTCGCGAGTGATATTAAAACTCCTTATTTTGATGCTTTATAACAAATCTCATTCGCAAAAAAGCACAAAAGTTTTTTAACCTAAAGCTGCTGAAGGCTTATAAAACCGCAATGCTTATGACTGAATCTGGTGAAATTCACGTTTGACCCCATGACATACGATTATCTCAATGATAAACAAGAAATATTTTTGAATATTTAGTTGTGCTTATTTGTCAACCTTATGACGTGTTCAGTTACTACTCCGGCAATGTAAAGTTTAATATTCGTACATGTCCATCTAACTAGATTTAAAGCGAACAGAAAGTCACAGTTTGGAAGCTTTCGCGGTGATTAAGCCGTGTGTTTCATACTTTGGCCTAAATTCCAGATATAAATATAACTTCAATAAAGACTAATAGGTTGCATCATTCAACCCCGGTGCCTTCATATCCACAAACTTCACTCTCACTCTGCAGGTTTTTTGGACAGATCTTGCGGGGAGATGACGCTTTGCGAATCCTTTGAGAAATAGAGAAAAAGATGGCACAGAAAATTTTTTGGTCATAATGTGGTTGAGGATGGAGTCACGTTCTTAAAGATTTATTGAAATGTTATAAGATCGTAATTAGGATCACTTAACCCCAATCTTGAAAAAAAGGTAATACAATTACCTATTTCATTAGGTAATTAATCAAATCTGACTATATATGAATGAAGATCCAAATTTAGAAATGTTCAGCCTTCTATTTGTCATTGGAAGAATAAAACAGATTCTTAAAAAATACTTAATCAGTACGACACTTAATTTTAGATGATCTTGTTCGGATTGGTAAAAGTGAGAGAAACCTTTACAAATACTCCAGTAGAATAAAGCGATTCTGCGTGACAAATTGTAACAAAGTAGAATAATAATTGCACAAGACTAGTGGCAAATATCTTATAAATCAATTTAGAACTTAACTTCGTTCTCAGTAAATATGGACAACTTCCCAAAATAGTAAAAATGTTAAGCAAATATTTTGGCATTTATAAATAGATTGTCAACGTGGCAACAATCGAATTTTATGGGACCAAACTGTTTCAAATAGAATTCGCATTCCGAATTGCTTTGGAGAAATCCGTTGTTTAGACATTCTATTATGTTATGGTATTAAGTAGAGTTTGTTCCATGTAAATTGGTACTTATTTGTAAAATGGGATATATATGAAGAAATCCAATATGAAGTTCAAAACAAAAAAATGCGAGAAAAGAAGTAGTAAATATGCCTTTAACTCTTAAATCTGTAATTAATAACAATATTCATTAATTTATTGTCACGATAAATTTAGATCACACAAAAAATCAAAAGTTCAAAATTGTACTCTTTTACTGGCATAATTATATCATAAGAAATAACATTACAATAATTGCTTGATGATTAACTTTAATGAAAGGCCTCCATTTTAAACCGCATGTGTTTGTTTATGTTTTCACAAAGGATAGCTATGCTGACCGCCGCGTTTAAGGACGCATTTAACATAATAATGCCAATTGTTGTAGCGTAGCTCGATTACTACATCATTATGTCTGGAAGAAAAGAAATTACCCCATCCAATGAAAGCTGTCGGAATTCTTCCTCTAAAATACCCCGTGAGTTTTTGATTAATAATATTATTTTCATGAATAGTTTTTGGATATATATTAAGTATATTTTATATTATTTAAAGGTCTACTGCGACAAAATTCCAAACTTGATGCCAATACAGGTAAATGCTAGAAACCTTGATATTTTTGCGTTTTCTTTTTTGAACCTGTTTTGAACACTTTACATTACTTATCTTTTTTCAAGGTAACGAACCTGTGTACGTCGATGCTGTGGATGCCGTCACTGGAGAGCACCGAAAAATTATGTATAACAACGCGAAAGTCATTGGAAGTGGCTCTTTTGGTATGGTCTTTGTTGCTCTCTTAGATGGGGAACGAGAAGTCGCCATTAAAAAAGTTCTTCAAGACAAACGCTATAAAGTAGCTTAAAATAACTTCAAATTTGATACCTCCGACGCACAGTTTCTTGTAATGGTACTTTGTTTTGAATTTTAGAATCGCGAACTGCAAATTTTGCGCGAACTTAGGCATCCCAATATCGTCTCATTGATTTATTACTTTTACTCAGTTGCGAGTTCTGTAAGCTTGTTTAGCAAAAATCACCCTTTGCTCTCGTTTTTTGTGCCTTATGTTAATAAGTAAATATTATGTGAACAATTCTCAGGAGTCAGATTCAAACAAAGGTCTGGAATCTGGCAAACATTCCGTAAGACCAATGAAATGTTGCCCAATTTCTGCTTTTTATTTTATTTCGATAGTCCTAACTGAATTTAAATCGTTTAGCGAATTTCATCTAAAGCTGAATACGGATTGAAGGAAGCTTCTAGCTGGTCTGTAAGGGTGTTGGCTTTAACAGGTTTCTTTACTGATTTCCTCAAATTTCTATTTCAACCCAATGTGATCTTGTAAAATTTAAATAAAGCTTCCTAATTAGGAAAAACCTTACGCTTAATTCGATATTTCTGCAACCCTCGTTTTGCTGTAAGCTGATCTGTTAGACCACTGATTTCGTTTTTTAATACATTCAGGGTCCAGACTTAAATAAGGATGTGGAAGCTTCAGGCGTTAATGTAAGATCTAGATCTTGCCTTTGCTGGTAATTTATTGCTCGTGCGAAAATATCACTGCATATTAAATAATTCAGCGATGTTCGTCTAAAATTGAGAGCGAATCTTGCAAAAGTCCTAACAATCCTGTAAGGTTGTTTGTTGCCGTTTCTTTTTTTAATTTTCTATTCGTTGCGTTGACTTCAAATTGCTTCATTATGTAATTGAAGTGAGCTGCTTGCCAATAAATTTGACTTTCCAGTTTACTCCTATGTTTAATAAATACGATTAAAAAAATAGATTTCGGCATACACATTTACGTCAAGTTTACATCGCTGTACGCGCAAAGCAGGTCAGCTTTGAGGTTAGAATCGCAGCCTCTGGCAAATTTATGACAAATTTTTTTGCCCGTGCGCATCTTGCAAGATGCGCAAGGTAAAATTATTTTTTTTGCGTATTGGGAGAGAAATCAACTTTTATCTCATAGGGATAAATTAATCTAATCAATTATTCTTTACTTCACATTTGCAGAAACCCAAGGATACCTACTTAAATTTGGTTCAAGAATATGTTCCTCAAGCCCTAAGTCGTGTTGTTAAACACTATTGGCATGTCAGACAACCTATTCCCATGAATTATGTCAAGGTGGGGATTCTTTTACACTTCTCATTCATATTTTGATTGTTTATTTTGCCGTATAAAGTGTCATGTTATTTATAATCACTATTTAGCTGTATAGTTTTCAAATGATTCGCGGACTGGCTTATGTTCATAACAAAAATATCTGTCATCGGGATATAAAACCACAAAATCTCCTTGTTAATCCTGAAACTGGGGTTCTAAAAATCTGTGACTTTGGAAGGTTAGTTTCTCTTTTTCCATTTCATCTGTTTAATATTTACTGAAAAACTATAAGTAGTTTTGAATTTTTAGCACGAAGGTTCTAGTCCCAGGTGAGCCAAATGTATCCTATATCTGTTCGCGTTACTATCGTGCTCCAGAGTTAATTTTCGGCGCCACACAATACACTGTGAGGATCGATATGTGGTCAGCGGGGTGTGTGATTGGTGAACTCTTGTTGGGAAGGCCTCTGTTCCCCGGGGACTCCGGTGTCGATCAGCTTGTAGAGATTATCAAGGTCCTTGGAACTCCTACTTTTGAACAAGTAAAGGAGATGAATCCACAATACAGCAAATTTGTCTTTCCGAGTATCAAGTCTTGCCCATGGGAGAAGGTAAGCATTATGTCTTTAAGTGATTATCTGTTTATTGAATTTGTTTAAGCCTTGGCTGTCCTTTAATTTCGTCGATTTTAAGTTCCCAATGAGGGAGGAAGTTCAAGCACTACTCTAAAGTTATTTTACTTTTCTTTAACTGTAAATACTTCCAACTGAGGTTCTCTAAATGTTAAGTTCTCTGCTAATGGTGTCCGCTCTTCTGGAATTTGGAATTTCTTGCCAAAAAGTATTTACTTGAAAGCCATATTATTGTTCTTGCAGTCCCATTTGCTTTTGCCAAGAGTTAATGGCAATAGCACTTTCTTCATCTCAATTTGCTTTCCAATTAATTTTGGTCCTAATGCCGAAATTTGGTTTTGAGCAACAGGGTTTTAAACCCCCAAACATGCTGATTCTAAAAAGAATAGTCAAGCTAAGTTGAAAATTTCGCCGGCCATTGATTAGTGGACCCGTGGTACGCCTAGATATGAGATAGATTTTATCGCAGTCCCATCTGGCTTTATCCCATTGTGTGCCAAGATGGCTGCCTCCTATCACCTTTTTCCTATTCATCTTTCTACCCATCGTACTTTTAGGCTCATAGACTTTTATGGCTTGCAGTCTCTTCATCTAATAGACTTCCTACAAAGTAATTTTAGCTTAAAGTGCCTAATGCCTACCTATTTGTGGATAAGTTTAAAACAATGATTAACTTCTCTCAAGGCTTGTGCTCTTCAGTTCAAACCGGGCACATTTGTGACCTACCATGCGATATTCAAATCAGAAGAAGGTAAAGCACCAGTTCTCATTGTTATTGGCGAGAATTTATTCTCTAGTATATCATTCTCATTTGTTGAAATAATTAGTTCAAGGTGTAATCGTTACCTTCAATAGTAGTGAGAAAGCAACATAAAATGAAAATTTCTTTGTCATGGGAAAATGCTTGATAATTTCACCCAAGTATGTTTTATTTTTGTTTGTCGACACAAAGAAAAATCGTAATTTGGGAGACCGACCTAGCGCTAAAAGTGTTTAACTTTTAACTTTAGCTCATCACAAACCGCACACAATGTGATGACGCTTTCGACCTCTTGCGAGCTCTTCTAGTCTACAGCCCCTCGGAGCGTCAACCGGCTGGAGAAGCTCTTTCTGCAGCCTTCTTCCAACAAGTTTTCTCCCACTCCTCCTCAACTGATTCGCCAAGTACTTCCTCATCCATGTCTGGTCTTCGACCTATTAAACCCTTCAGTGATGAAGGTAAGATCTGGACTATTGGCCTCTATGGACCCCCTTCTAAGACATATGAGTTTTATTGATTGCTATTTGTCCGACCTACTAGAGATTTTTGTGCCAAATATTGACTTTTTGAAGTCAATACTTATTATAGATTTCAGATGAAGCAAGTCTCTTAGATGTCCTAACTCTTCCCTACTTATATTTAGTTCCTCACGGCCACTTATAGGTCTATTCTACTCTTCCTTTGATTTAAATGCTTCGCAGCAATTTTTTGCTCTAGTTGTTAATGTACTCTAACCAGGCCTAGCCAACCCAATGAAAAATTGTCTTTACTGTAGTAGTTGTTGCATTTTCTATTAAATTCCGCTGGGTGGTTTGCATTCAGATAGCTGACCTCCAAATCTTGATAAGTTGAGATAAAATTCGATTACTGTAATTGGTAGCCTATTCGAAGTTAATCTTTTAATAACGTTGCTGCTTTTCATATCAGTAGAGCGTAAGCATTTTCTTTTAAATTTTTTTAAATAGAATTGGGCTATCTGCCGCAGAATGTGGTCGAAACCATAAAACGCTCAGGTTTGGTCCAATCTTCCACAACAGCCAATAACAATCACTCCTCTGCCGTTCCTCCTCAACCCATTCCTTCCACGTCGACAGTAACTAACAATCGAAGTAGTCGTCGTGGTTCCTCGAACTGATTCTTTCTTCAGCGACTGCATTTTCTGAGATGTAAATTTCCTTACTACTTACATCGATTTAAGTAGTACATCTTTATTTCGAATGTTTGTAAATTGCTCACTAATGGTAAATAATGCATCGAATTTAGCACTTCTTCCACCCCGTTATGTTCGTAAGCGCCTCATTAAAGACATTTCCTTCCCATCAATTTTTCGCCCGAACGATGCGAATGTTGTTTTTTTTCTTTTTTTGCAAGTGATATGTGTCTGCTTTCTTTCCCTTCTGTGTCCTTTGTCTGGATATACATACCCTACCTGTTCTCTGTATTTGCAGGGTGAAATAATAATTACTTTTAATTTCAGTTGTCGTTTTGATGCTTTGAATATGTGGGTTTTAGTAGTCATGTGCTTTGTTGCTTTTCATCAACGTGTATGAAACTAAGACTAGTTTGTTTATAAACCTGATAAAAGGTACCTGATGTACTTACATAATAGACGAGAAGATTACTGGTCAGTGCAATGCCTCTACTCAGTTGAAGTTGAAGAATAGGCAATTTCCTCCCAATTTGTATATATATATATTAGTATATTGGAAGAGGGGTTGAATAGCTGTGTTCAGTTTGCTAAAAGCAGGAACGCAGTATTTATGCGAAGGTTGATTTATCTAAGCAACCAGAAAATGCTTCACTAATTGATTAGGTTTGCAGTCTGAACGAGATATTAATAAGGTTGAGGCGAAGTTGAGAATATCTCATTTTAATACTAAATATTATCTGACACTTGTTGAGTAAAACAGTTCTGGTGGGAAAGTCCAATTGTTTGGAGCTTGATTTCATAATTGTAGTTCGCTCACCAGGCGTACATCGAAGTATATATCGAATCTATGACCTTTTATAGAGGTACTCTTAAACTAACACTCCAAAAAACCATTTTGATTCCAGCTAGGAAAGAGGTATGTTAAAGTCAAACAAGTCCATTTGCTAGTTATTTATTCGAGAAAGGTTAATAAGTGTCCTTTCAACAGTTCGTTCTGCTAATATAAGGTACATAATACTTCAGTGCGCGCGCGTCTTCCTTAAATTGAAAACGTCGATAACGTGGAGTGCTTTTTTTCAATATTGAACTGAGGTGCACTTCATTAAACTTCTGCATACAAAGGTGAACCGTTTTTATCTGGTCTATGACCCACTGACTTAGTTGGGTCATGCCTGCCGAGTTTAATAATCCGATCCCCTTTCCTCATCCGGTCTGCTCCGTGGTAACAAATGCGGAGTTATTTGATTTTAATTTCGTCTTTATAAGACAAAGCAAATGACTTTTTATATATATTCACCATCACCAACAAATACAATTAAGCAACAAAAGCAGGCGAATGTGTTCTACCCTGAGCACACTGGCCAATAAATTCATCTCAGGGTGTTTTTTATGACTTCGTGACCGAAAGGATAGTTGCTGTCCACTGCGTTTAATAGCCATTTTGACCTTAGGGCCACTGATGATAATTCTGTATATTGGTTGATGTAACCTAAGTCATAAAACTGCCTTTGCTATTAAGTACCGACGGCTTAGTTTCGTGTCCAGATCGTCTGCACTGAAATTTCTGCCATTCAGCGCTTCTGACTAAAAGAGCCTAATAAGTAGGCTCGATTTCACCATGCCAATACCATCTTTTCTCCTTTCTCGATGGTCGTGATTACTTAGACTGCTTAGATTAAAGTGAAGTGCAATTGTAATAAACTACGACAAATCGAACTACAAATAGGCAACAATTGGAGCCTTATGTTGTGGATTCATTGGTTAAGGAAATAGTGTCCAACATTAAAGATGACCAGTCATCTAACGCAGCAACACAGTTGTCAAAACGGTCTCATGATGTGGGCTCTCTCGGTAGCCGGGATAAAAGTCCCAGTATTTAAAAAATATGAAAAAAAGTAGATAAGGCCTGCATTCAAATGATGAAACATTTCTTTGATAATTATATGTTTGCATTTCTAAGTTTCTAATTGTGTGGATGTTAAAATTGGCATGATTTGCTAATAAATCAGATCGAAAAAGACTGCCAGTTCACCTAGTGAAAGTGCTATGCCTAACATATTGCCCCCCCCCCACTCCCCCACAAAAATATCAACTTTAATGGATAATTCGTTGGATTCTCAATAGTTTAAATTGATTGCAATGGTGTAATCTAATTAGCAAGACAATTTGGAATGAGAGGAGTGAAGTTTTCAATTTTGCATTTGATTTGCGAAAGGACAGTTGCAATCTACAGATCTTCACTTGACAACAAGCCAAGTGACTTCAATTTAACTTCAAGGTCTTAACACCCCGAATATCTTTACAGCGTACCTTCCTACTGAAGCCTAGCTCGAATGAATGCTTGGCAAGAGGAACAGAAGCCAGCCTTCTTTTTCCCATTCCGCGATAAATATGAATATTCCATGTCCCAAACCTATTCATATCTCCGAACAAATCGATTTTTAATATTAGATAATAATATACACTCCTTTCCATTGGTTTCAATTGGTTATTCTAATAGTTAAGTATATTAACAGTATTGCATAAATTCACCACGATTTCAATCTACCACGTCCCATCTATATAATATTAAGAGTTGGGGTTAACATCGATTTCTCTTAATGATAGTTATTCCACAGTCATCAACGCTAGTCTACTTTAGCCCACACCTAATCCGTTATTCGAACGGTGTTCTCATGGCACCTCAAAGGCACATAGGTATTAATTCAACTATTTGTAACCACCTCATTAAAATGCGAGGCAATGATGAGTCGGATGAATACTGTAGTCAATTTCTCGTATTAGCGCCTGTAGATCCAACCGCTTGAAATTTCGACATATAAACTACCGACAATGAAAGTGTCTTATCTGAGTCGGCTTAATTTGCACTAGTGGAAAGCCCGTCAATTCTTAAGAGTGCTATATATATATATATATATATATATATATATATAACGGGTAGATGTAATTAACCTTAAAAGACAAATCGATATAAATGAGGACATATTTGTTTTTAGTGTATGAACATTATGAAATATTTGCATTAAATCTGCACGTTAAACCTTTTTTTAACTTAAGTCAAATTGATCTCTTCATCTGAAATCTTTTTGCAAGAAACAGAGAAACCACCCTCCCCCCCCCTCCCACCCCAAACTAAACTTTATTGTCAATTGTGGATCAAAAAGAGTTTCATACCTATGCTGAGAGAACAGAGGCTTTATAGCCTTTTTCATAGCCTACAATATTATCGATTTGTCCCAGATACCGGGGCGAGAAAGCTGCTCTACTTATTGGTGTTGAACAATATCTACCTCTGGTTAATGCGTTGTATTCCCACAAAAGAATTACTTTTTCCGAGTCCCTCAACGTGTGTCCTGGAAAGTGAACCAGAGGTTCGATCGGAGAGTTGAGGATATGGGAAAAATTTAAGCACGTCGTCTGATCATTACCACCGATTGGAGTTGGTGGACTTGAACTGAAAATTAAATTGAATGTCAATTCCTCTCCTTCTTTTAAAAGTTTTCTATTTTAATAATAGTTGCAGTAAACGACCCATTCTCGTTACTGTTTTCGGACTTTATCTGAAATTCCGTCATTATGTAAGTCTAAGAAACCGCCATTTTGAAAAGTGTGAAATCGACTAAATCAGTCATTCCTCAACTTGAAAAGCGTAATCTTTTTACGAAACAGTGCAGTGAAGCCAACAGTTTACCTCGAAGATAAACAGTTTACTTTAAACCTAGATTAACTCGTTTTCAATGAATTCCATGTATTTTCATTAGCACGGGAGGTTAACAATCAAGAAAATTTTCGACTTTTAAAGCTTAACTATAACTAAACTATAACCGCTCATGACAAAGACCATTCTAAAAGCTAAGAGTATGAGTGGATTTTCTTTGAAAAATTGAGGAGCCATGAAGTAATGAAGAAACCGACATTAACTATTCATATAAACAAAACATATTAGTGGCCACACTTGAGACTGCATTCTGATTGGTTTGGTTAAGACCAATCACTGACTAGCTTCACAAATTTCACAAATTTTACGCATTGCAAGACTATTTTCAGTAATAGATGGATACAATAGTGCCTCGACCAAGGTGCCTTCGGGGAGTTGACCCACTTCCAACCTCGCCGACACGACACGATGAGGTCAAAC
>UZAE01012409.1:25972-42806 GCA_900617975.1 Rodentolepis nana | reverse complement strand
AACCGCAAAAAATTTAATATAGCGTAATTGGTGTTTAAGAAATTAACTTGAATCTACTCCAAAAATCGCGTCGCTCGTACTTTCGTGTCTCCTGTAGCTGAAATCACACGAAGTAGAACAACGGAAACAACAACAACAAAAACACGGAACATAAGTTAAGGCATGGACTGAGTAAAGAAGGCAATTCAGAAGTCCGCATTATCCGCCAAATTCAAGACTTAATATCTGCAAATTGGGATGCGTGGTAGACCTACCTCCACGTGGTGCACCCTGGGCAACGTATTCTCATACGGCAAAAAGGTCTATTAACCGGCAGTTGACTTCTGACTTCAAACTACCATCTCCCCACTGTATGTCATATTAGACTGCTTTCCCAGTACTCACCTCACCTTTTTTTCTACTTTCGTCTTTGAAACACTCTTCTCTTTCCCCCCCCCTCTCTCGACTTTTTTCAATTTGATGTTCCTCCTCCCCTCTGTGAAGCCTGAAGTCAACTAAAGGGCTAATGATTACCATCAAAACGCCTGCCATTTGATATAAATAAATAAATAAATATCTGCAAATTTGATGCAAGATATGCCTTGCCAAATTATTAACCTTGATTTAAATGGACAACATCAGCTAGCATCGCTTATACTTTGCTGTCAGTATAGTGATAAAGAAAATTGTGAACAAAGCATTGATTACTTGCTGAAAATGCAGTTAAATTTAAAGAATGTTCACGACAGTGACAAATTCTACTATTTCTACTTTTTCTCATTGAATCAATCACACAGTTAGGCTGGTATAGCAACAAAACAATTGTGTGAGTCTGGGTTGTCAAATCTATTTATCTCACTGTCAAGCTGGCCATATCAGCCTCCCACACCAAACGATGACCTTTTGGCAGCTCCGTGGTGGTTTTTGTGTGGACACATCAATTACTTGACGTTAAAAAGACAGCAGTAACAAAGACGAAGGACGGTTTAGAGTTGACAAAGCATGACCTGCAATGAATTGAACTTCCTTGCCAAGATAAACGCCTTTAGATGGAGGGCAATCACTGGTAGACGGGAATACTCCAAATCGATGGGATGGGGGAATCATTACCTAAAAATTGACAAGATTAGCACCTTAGTAGACTCTGACGTGGAAATAAGCTAATTTTAAATGGAAGGAGGTCCTTTATTGTGACGAAATTTCGTTTATTCTACGACCTGTCTTTGAAGACCTTAATAAAATGAAGTTATACTGGAGTTAGAAAATGTAGTCAAGGTCTCCTGTGAGCTGAATGGGAGTATTAGTCAAATGATGACGGGTTTAATTCAATTTTGGGCGAACATTAAACGTCCCTCAAATAAATTAATGCGAAAAATCAACTCACACAATCAAGAATATGAGGTTTAGTGATGGAAAAATGCTTTTGAAGTAATGATATGAAGTCATAAGGTGCTAAGCTAAGTGGTTAATTTTAAAGTGGGAAAAGACGTGGGTAATTAGCCTAAGAGAGTGTAAGGTGGTAACAAATGCCCATTACGATCAAAAAATAATCCGTTGCTTTTCAATCCATTGATGTGATTTAGAGATCAAGATGCACACAATTAAATGTTTCAGGTAAAGGAGAAGCCATTCTTGAGTTCCAATCTGCTCCACTCTACCCTTAGCATCTACAACACACGCGGGGGAGTTTGTTTCTAGAAGAGAAAAGTTGACCAAGTGAACTTGGGAATTGAAATTCATCATATTTCGCTATTATTCTCTTATTGATCCGGTGCCAGAAGAGGGCTAGAATCTCAGGATGTCACAAGAAATGGCCAAGGTTCATACCCGTATCATATCTTACTAATTATTAGGTTGGCAACTAAGTCACTTCCGATTTCAAATAAGAAGGCAAATTTGGAATTTTTGTTTAAAAATATAACTTTATTCAATTAGATATTGGCCCTTCTTGTCGATGACCTTTTTCCATCGTTCTGGCAGAGTAAAAATTCCCCGTTCGTAAAATATCTGATCTTTGCTATTAAAAAACTGAATTAGGTGTGATCCGACATCATCCGCGTTGTTAAAAATTTGACCATTTAAAGAGTTTTGCATGGAACGAAACAAATGGTAATCCGATGGCGCAAGGTGAGGGCTATATGGTGGGTGTGACAAAACATCCCAACCCAGTTCCAATAATTTTTGCCGAGTAACCAAAGTTGTGTGGGACCTTGCGTTATCATGATGGAAAACAACACCCTTCCGATTTGATAATGCCGGCCGCTTATCTTCAATTGCATCCTTCACTTTTTCGAGTTCTTCAACATACACATTTGAATTTATCGTTTGGTTCTGCGGCATGAGTTCAAAATACACAATTCCTTTGTGATCCCACCAGACTGACAGCGTAATCTTTTTTTGGTGAATCTCTGCTTTTCATACTGTTTGGGCTGGTTGATCTTGCTTCACCCATGATCTCTTGCGAGTAGCATTGTTTTAAACTATCCACTTTTCGTCGCCAGTAACTAGGTTCTTCAGAAATGGATCATTCTCATTGCGTTTCAGTAGCGGCGAATCACAGATGCTAATCCGTGGCGTCAAATGAATTTCCTTTAACTGGTGAGGGATCCATAAATCAAGTTTCTTGACATAACCAAGGGTTTTTAATTTTTTTCAATGCATGTATGCGACACATTGAGCTTCTCTGCAATATCTCGTGTTGTGCTGTGACGATTTGAATCGATAATGGCCTTGATATGGATTTCATCCACTTCGACTGGGCGGCCAGATCGTTGTGAATTTTTCAGTGAAAAATCACCGCAACGAAATCTTTCAAACCAATTTCAACACTGCCTTNTAATCTTTTTTTGGTGAATCTCTGCTTTTCATACTGTTTGGGCTGGTTGATCTTGCTTCACCCATGATCTCTTGCGAGTAGCATTGTTTTAAACTATCCACTTTTCGTCGCCAGTAACTAGGTTCTTCAGAAATGGATCATTCTCATTGCGTTTCAGTAGCGGCGAATCACAGATGCTAATCCGTGGCGTCAAATGAATTTCCTTTAACTGGTGAGGGATCCATAAATCAAGTTTCTTGACATAACCAAGGGTTTTTAATTTTTTTCAATGCATGTATGCGACACATTGAGCTTCTCTGCAATATCTCGTGTTGTGCTGTGACGATTTGAATCGATAATGGCCTTGATATGGATTTCATCCACTTCGACTGGGCGGCCAGATCGTTGTGAATTTTTCAGTGAAAAATCACCGCAACGAAATCTTTCAAACCAATTTCAACACTGCCTTTCTTTTAAGGCACATAACTTCTTTTGTGCTTGCGATGCGTTCTTGCCTTTTCGGAAGTAATACAATAAAATGTGTTGGAAGTGCACGTCCTGTTCTTTCATTTTTAAATTGGGATAAAAACAAAACTAAAGAACTAAACAAAAAAATTTTGTACTAATTAACCTAGAAGCCCATACAGTAAGAAAAAAAATATAGGTTAGATGCTCTGGCCACGTTAACAAAACAAAAGAAAGTATAGAGTGAATCTGTCAACAAAAACGGCAATGACCTAGTTGCCAACCCAATAGAATGACCGTAAAATTGACTCTCAAACACAAAGGGAACGGTTCTGCAATTCGAAAGAATTCATTCTCATCTTAAAATGAAGTTCATTGTTTGACGTTCTTATCAGAAAATCCGAAAAACCGGTTTAAGTTGACATTTATTGATCTGAATATGTGAGTGTGATCATCATTTCAAGTCGAAATACCCCGAGCAATAACCATGAAATATTTAAAGCATGTTATTTCGAAAATCAATAGGTAGGCAAGCTTTTCTAGCTTATTTTTTCACAATAAATATCAATGCATATTCTTTGGATGATCGATTACAGAAGATCGTCGTTATGCCTACCGTTTTTCCTATAGAAATTCTCGTTCCACGCTGGTCCTGATAACTCGATAATCTGTGCTCAAGTTTTCAGGTCTCCGTTAATGGGTTGGCCTTGCAAGGCCAATTATATGAAGAAGAAGAAGAAGACTAAAGTTCTTCGACATTGCCATAGTAAATTAATAGAAGGTCCTGAAAACAGATTTCATCTCCGAATTTGAGTAAATTGAAGCCTGATAGTGTCTAAATGTACATGTAGATCCTAGGAGTTGTTAGCTAGGTCTTATCATTAACAATATTGGCAGCCTAGTTTTCCCACAGTGCCAACTTTATACAATTTGTTAAAACTCTCTTCATGGCATTCCCATTCATTCCAATACATGACTTTCAATGTTATTATAGGGCATCTTGCAGAAGTGCTTCTCATTCAGAGGAAATATGTATTTAAACAAAAGGAGGAGAGAAAAGGCGCGTGATAGACGTGCGAAGACGCCTCCATCGGAAGAGAGCAAAGCAAGGCATTAGTGGAAGGGGAATTAAGTGGCTAGAGGCACTAACAGCACCCACCCATGTACTACCAAGACTGCTCATAATGTGCTGCTGAGCATAATGCAACTTCCATTTACTGCCCTCCTCACACACGCACAAATGTGTGTGTGTGTGTTGCCCTTCTATTAGGAAATCACGCTATCTTCCGAAAAAGCCGTTTCTCTCCTTATAGTTGGAGGATGTGCAATAAATGGAAGTTGCATTATGCTCAGCAGCACATTATGAGCNGGGGGGGGGGGGGGTTGTAAGCTATAAGACCGGGGTGAGTTAAGTACCTTGGGCAGCTAGAGTGATGCGGATGCTGTAAAGTTGCTATCAACAAGTATCACTCCGTCCAATCCCCCCCCCCCTCTTCTTACCCCTCATCCCTCACCCCTAGTTTTTCTGAGTAGAGGTGCTATTAAAAGGTCTCAAATGGCCAATTTTCCACTTTACGAAGAACAGAACTTAAGAGAGTGTATAATGGGCTGCGCGAAAGTAAGGAATGAATAGGGTAATTATAACTGCATTGATGGAAAGTCGACGAAATCGCCGCTTAAAACAGATAATGGATTTGTAAAAAATATGGAAATGTGCTCACTTGGCACCTGCTTAAAATTGGTATTGTTTTATGCATGAAGTTACCGTTTAATCATTTGAAAAGTTGCCCCCCCCCAATACCTTAGTCATTAAAACATAATTTAAAGCGAAACTCTGTTGATAGGGTAATTTGAAATGCCTAATATTATACACAAGCTTATCTTCGATTTCAATTACCCACTGACCTTGAAGTACGTGCCGCTGCAAGAGCAAACAAATTGCTAGACGGAAATTGCATCATAATTAAAGAGTTTGAGCAATTGGAAAACTTGACGTTAAATCTAAGTGAAAAATCGTAGAAAATTGTTTTGCCAACTTGCAATCTTGGTAATTTGAACAAAACACCGTTTGCTAATTCTACCTGACAATCTTAAAGTGAAGAGATTTTAAGCTTGATCAATTCAAATCTTTTCTTTGTTCTTCTTCAATCAGACGAATTAGCATTGTATGGATGCATGACTAGGAGAATTCAAATGTATGTAAACCTTAGGTCTTAGAAACTAAAGTGTGCCCTAATTTACATCCACTAGTCATGTGAGATAGGACGCCAGCAAAAAAAACTCAGTTTTTATGTTTATTATCTTATTCCCCTGGGTGAGCAACTCGCTGCTAATGATCTCTAAGTCACTTATCAATCTTATCAATATACAGCTGCAATCCGGTCCTCACAATAGATCGCGTTTCGAAAACCCATGTCTATCAATTTTTTAGTTGTTTTGAGCGCTGGAATCTATCCTATTTAAGAAAATTTTCATCATCTATTTATTTATATCAAATGGCAGGCGTTTTGATAGCTATCATTAGCCCTTTAGTTGACTTCAGGCTTCACAGAGGNGTTTTAAAGATGTAAGAGACAAACACAAAGGTAGAACAAAGGTGAGGTGAATACTGTGGAAATAGTCGAATATGGCATAGAGTGAGGTGATGGTAGTTTGAAGTGAGAAGTCAACTGCCAGTTAATAGACTTTTTTGCCGTATGAATATACGTTGCCCAGGGTGAACCACGTGAAGGTAAGTCTATCGCACACCCCTGCTATCAGATATAAAGGTCAATAAGTAGCCCATTTGCACTGACGGAGCTCACTCTACTCCTTTGATGAAGTAGAGCACGATGAAGGTGTCCTTTGCTCTAGGTGATCTGAATATTACTTTGATTTGAATAAGCCAAAGGCTGGATGTTACATGATCAATTCTAGTTTCAAATAAAGCACATTATAAATTGGACATTTTTATCACCCTAACATTCACAAATGCAATGGACTCTCTTTTTAATCAATTGGAGTGAACAAAAAACAAGAGTTTTCAAACACGCCACTGTGCGGCTCGCCTGCTTCTCTTACTGTCGATCCAATCGGGNTCTAGCCAACACAGGACGTAATATAACAATCAAAATAATTCCAAGTTGGACTGTTCTCTCTTCCAACTTTCTTGCCGTTTATGTTGAAACTTTCCAGTCATCCAATGTTTTCTTCTTTCTTCCCGGAACAAAAACTGGTAGAATTTGCATAAATTACAGGCCTTTTTTGAATTAATCTTTTTCCATGCGCACACTGTTGACTAAAATTTATTTATATCAGATGGCAGGCGTCTTGATGGTTATCATTGGCCCTTTAGTTGCCTTCAGACTTCACAGAGGGGAAGGAGCATCAAAGTGAAAAAAGTCGAGAGGGGGAAGAGAGGATTGTTTCAAAGATATAAGAGACGAACACAAAGGTAGAACAGAGGTGAGGCGAGTACTGTGGAAATAGTCGAATATGGCATAGAGTGGGGTGATGGTAGTTTGAAGTCAGAAGTCAACTGCCGAATAATAGACTTTTTTGCCGTATGAGTACACGTTGCCCAGGGTGCACCACGTGGAGATAAGTCTATCGCACACCTCTTGTTAACTAAAATCGGCATCCTGAAATATGCGAGATGAAAACTTTCCTTTCACATTCATCCTTTTTTGACTAACCTCAAATATGCAATTCAATCAATCATGAACTTCAATGAATGTGCATACCCATACCCCGACCTCAAGATCTACAAGCATACTTTAGCGGATCATTAGTTTTTGTGTGCCTCTACAACTTGTTTGCGCAAGTCGGTTTCTTGCAGTGGTAACTAGGGCACGGTGTTTATCAAACGGTGAGATACAGAGAGAGAAAATAAAATTCAATTCCATATTTTGCTCAAAAATAAATTATAGCATTTTAATTCTTGCACATTTATTTATTTATTTTACTTTACTTTTAATTATTTTTTTTCTACTCCGACTTAAATAATTTATGATGTTTAACATTTTGATTCGCTGAGGTTTACTGTGCGCTTTGTTACAATTTAATCGATTTATGGGTTTAGAGTAACATAATTTGCTCTGATCACATCAAGTTCTCTAAATAAAAGCCCGCAGATGACAAAAAGACTGTTGATTAAAAGAGCATCTTTAGGATGAGACTCTGCCATTAGAATATTTGTTTATTTCAAATGGCAGGCGTTTTGACAATTATCACTTGACCTTTAGCTGACTTCGGGGCTTCACAGAGAAGAGGAGGAACATCAAAGTGACAAAAAATTCAGGAGAAGGGGGTCAGAATAATGATTCGCAGATGCAAAAGGTACAGACAGACACAAAGGTGGAGAAAAAGATTGGTGATTAAAAGGGCATCTTTAGGTTGAAACTCCGTAATTGAACATTCTCTCTCATGTATCGTAAATGCCTACACTAAACAATGAGAGGCGGATTTGCAGTAAAATTGTGATTGGTTTTGTCATATAATGTCTGAAATTCATAGGAAGATTTCAAGGAAATGCAATTGAACAGGTTAAACGCAACTTGTTTATATGCAGAAAAATGCTTGTTACATTTGAGAAATGGTTAAAGAATTTTACCTTGAACTTACTGTTTCGACAGTACTTATGGCTATCTGCTTGACTGTCAGCAGCAAAATATTTAAATTTCAAAAGCAGGCAACTGCTGCAGTGTCTACGCAAACGTATTGAGTATTTATTTCAAATGGCAGGCGTTTTGATAGTTATCATTAGCCCTTTAGCTGACATCGGGCTTCACAGAAGGGAGGGACATCAAAATGGGAAAAGTCGATAGGGGGAACAGAAGGGTGGTTCACAGAAGTAAAAGAGGCAGACTCAAAGGTAGAAGAAGGTAGGATGAGTATTGCGGAAGTGGTTGGATTTGACATACAGTGGGGCCGTGGTAGTTTGAAGTGAGAAGTCAACTGCCGGTTTGATAGATCTTTTTTTAGCTGTATGAGTTTACGTTGCCCAGGGCGCACCACGTGNAATTCAAATGTATGTAAACCTTAGGTCTTAGAAACTAAAGTGTGCCCTAATTTACATCCACTAGTCATGTGAGATAGGACGCCAGCAAAAAAAACTCAGTTTTTATGTTTATTATCTTATTCCCCTGGGTGAGCAACTCGCTGCTAATGATCTCTAAGTCACTTATCAATCTTATCAATATACAGCTGCAATCCGGTCCTCACAATAGATCGCGTTTCGAAAACCCATGTCTATCAATTTTTTAGTTGTTTTGAGCGCTGGAATCTATCCTATTTAAGAAAATTTTCATCATCTATTTATTTATATCAAATGGCAGGCGTTTTGATAGCTATCATTAGCCCTTTAGTTGACTTCAGGCTTCACAGAGGTGAGAAGGGACATCAAAGCGAAAAAAAGTCGAGAGGGATAAGCAGAAGTGTGATCCGCAGATGTAAAAGAGGCCGACACAAAGGCAAAGAAAAGGTAAGATGAGTACTGTGAAATTAGTCGAGTATGGCATCCAGTGGGGTTATGGTAGTTTGAAGTCAGAGGTCAACTGCCAGTTAATAGACTTTTTTGTCGTATGAGTATACGTTGCCCAGGCTGCACCACGTAAAGATAAGTCTATCTCACGCCCCATTTCATCACTTATAAAAATCATTGGAATTATAGTGAACCCCAGTTTGCCAAAAAGCAAAAAATAGACTACCTTAAAATTATAATGTTAGTCCAAAGACTAAATGGATGTGAGATTCGAATATTCAAAATTGATAATTTCCTACTTCTACTCCCTTCTTATATCCCCTTATTGTTATTAACAGGTTACCTTTTAGTGAGTAAAGCTTGTAGGCTCATAGTTCATAGGTTGACATTATTCCCGAGGTGATCTAGGTTACGCATTGAATGCGTTAACCTTATTTTGGCATTAAATTACAATTTTGGGAACTTTCATTCATTTATTAAAAGTTACATTTGCATAATGGTGTATTTTTGCGAATGAAAAAAAAACAAGAAAAGTCAATTAGAAGTAAATGTGAACATAATTTTGCCTTATAATTACAATTACATTAAGAAGGATATCACTCAGCATAGTGTTAGTCCTATTAACTTGATTGAATTGTAGGCTTTAAACAGTATTAAACAGCATACAGTCATATAATCTTTATGTCGAACACAACTAATGGGGTCTGTGCCTCGACATTTTACTTCATACATCTTTCAAGCGCGTTTACATTTTATGCCAATTGCCATAAAATAGCATTTATCATTAGGAGGGCTTCTTAATACGCTTCATCTGCCCAAACTACACCCCATTCAGCATGTTTTGCCATATCCAACCGTAAAAACTCAAATGGATTATTCTAGAACATTTAATTTACACTTGCGCGCAGAGCCATGAGAATTATCTGACATGGCAGGCTTCTAGCCTTCGCTCCTCGTATTCATTCCCCCGCTGAGAGAGGTTGAAAAATATTAGAGGCGAGGGCGGGGGGTGGGAGAGGGGGAGGGGAGAATTCTGAGAAGTAGAATAGGAATGGAGAAATGAAGTGAGTTGTACGTCACACTCAATGATCTTTTAATCAACGACAATTTGCTAATTGACTGTGCAAGTCAATGCAATTACGTTTGATTTTATAACTTGCTAATGTGATTTTGATTTCAGTAGGCTATATCAGTAGTCAACTGTTAAACGATGTAGTTAGGAAAACGGGCTTTCGATTGAATAACTCCCTTCAATTTTAATGAAAATCCTGATTTTAGTTTTGCTCCTTCACAATAAATTCTGCAACTAATTGCGCTGAGGGTGCATACAACATGAAAGTCTGCTTTTATGCTCGCTCGATAGTAACAATAGGTCATTTTATTCATAAGGGACTAATTAATGATTATTAAAATATAATTTTGAGTGAAGTGGACCATGAATTTCGTGATTCCTGCTTATTCACTATTCAGCTTAGAAGAATTTGTACGGGTTTCTCTAAAAGGTCCTTTGAAATGTTCCCCATGAACTTTTAATTTCATCATCGGGAATAGCATTCGGATGGTGTTCTGATCAGCATTCTTTGACAATATCTAAAGAATCCACAAAGTGAATATCTAGAGTACCTGTCGATCATTATGCCTGTGGAACAGTGACCGCATCGATAGGGCAAATCATCACCTTCTTGGGAAAAGAATGTCCAGAAGTTTTGAACAATTTTGGAAGAGATGGAAACAAAATTTGCAGAGTAAAAAAGTCAGAACTGCAAGTTAAATTGCACTGTACACGCAATGTCATGGAAATCACTAGCTGGTGAAATTACATACCCTAAATGGTCCCCAATAGAAACACCATCTTCTTTTTGCCTCGTTTTAATCTGCTCCAATTTCGGTCGCAACTTTTGTACTTATCAGCGCATTAAACAGTAGGTTAAAACTAATGACAGTCAAATACAGGGGACATACCATGGGCCTTTCTAATAAGATATGGAGTAAAGTTAAGTAGGCTTGTAGTAATAATTATCCATTTTTTTTACTTATAATTTCAAAGGGAAGTTTGCCACTAAAAGCCATGGCACGATGAAAAAGGGTCATCTAACCTATCATGATAATCCCTCATAATCAATATTTAAGTCTCCTAACTAAGTGCATACAAAAGAATTGCTTTATCTAATTAAACAATTATTCGCTGTCGATTGACAAGAAAAATGGAATGGCAAGGTTAGTTGTTAATGAAATGTGATTCAAAATACACAATCTCACAAAGAGATTTGCAAAGTGCTCTCTACCAAGTTCTTTAAAGTGCATTTGGTTATCAATTTTCGGGGTTGAGATTTTAAAACCCCTTTTGTGCTATTTCAGCACCATCAAAGATCATCCCGATAAGGGTCATCTTGTGAGTCCCAACACACAAACGACACTTCAAGGTCATCAACCCTTAGAGGAATTCCACAAATTTCACCTACACTGAAAATCAAACATCTTACAGCGATTTGTGTTAATTTATATTTATTAAATAATCCATTTCAATTATTAAAATGATTTCTTATGTTAGAGTATTTATGAATCAACTCAACGGCAAACCAAGTTATCGCAGACCTAATTGGTAATATAATTCCAGGAAGGAACTACTGTGAGACTGGGTTTCTGGGTATCTGGTTCTTGCATATTACTCCCTTTCTACTGTAGTAAGGAGTGGACGAATGCAGGGTCAAAGGCAGTACTAGTGCGAATCTTCGTTTGTGAAACCTGTTTTCTAATGCAAATTCCTTTTCAATCAAACTTAGCTTCTCAAAGATCTTTGGCAATTGACATATCAGGCCCAGGAGGGCATCGATGACAACTACCCTCACCCTCCACTCCACCCCCCACCAAACACACACAACCTTCCCCTCGAAATACTATTTGAATTAACGTAGCGTCTTTTTGTCTGCATGAAATAGATTAGTAAATGCTCTCCAGAAGTAACCAATTGTAGTCATTTTTCAACGCTTTTAGCTAAAACGACCTTAATTAATTTGACGAGAACTGTGAATTTGCTTCCCATTTATGACCTACCACTACGAACTTTAATGCTTCTATTATTCTTCTTTACATCGAGATCAAATCAATAGTAATTAGTAATTTTGATGGTCACTCGGCGCAGTAATTTGCATTTTATTGTTACTAATAAAAAATACTCTCCCCATTGTGGTAAGTAGTAAGTAATACTGCCGGAGTTATATAAATGCATATGATGTGACTATTAAGTTTCTTCCCCCCCCCTCCGTCCCCACCCCCTNGGGGGTGGAGGGTTCCGTAGAATTCAGCGTTGGTGAAACGAATCAGCGACAGGTGGTGCCTTCTTAACCGCTTTTTTTCAGATACACATACAATACACTGATTATGGGAATAGACTTCAACAAATTTGGTCCACATTGATTGTAATTCTTCTACTATTGCTTGGTGAAATGTTCGAAAAACTATCTCATTTGAAAACGTCACAGGATCACTATCATTTTCGAACAAATAACTCAATTTGTAATATGAAATCAATCGCAGTTGTGTTAAACCATTATTGTTCTCTCTCTCTCCCTTTACATATATCTTCAATCAAATATTTGATTTTTTATAATAAAAAATTAAAATCATTCGAAATCTTTTGGTAAATAAAGTTGCATAAAGTTGTGCAAAGAGCTTTGTTTGCGATGGGATAGAGTTTATAATTTCATTGGTTTATATAATTACATATCTGCGGCATTAAAAGACTGAGTTAAATATAAGTGATTACGCCGGTTTCATTCATTTAAGCAAATTTATTTGTTATTTTTATTCCTTAATTTTAGCCACTTAACTTTAATTACACTTTATCTAATTATTTTTTATACTTGGCATTAGCATTATACTTACTTAAATTTAGAATGTATTATATCCTCTAGCAAATTTATTTTATTTGAGGGTCATAGTTGGCACTACGCCTCGCGCAATTTAAATTCGATCGTTTTGTGCTCTTCCAGATGGCAGCGGATTCAATGACTTCACTCTTATTAAATATCAAAAATGCTATTTTTCCAGATGTATCAGCTAATATAGGTTCATCTGTTCGATTGAGATCAAAATCCGTAATGGGAAAAGTGAAGAAAGTTCATGCTCCTGCTTATGTAATGGCTAATATCTCCAGAAGTCTTTGTGCAAAGTATGTTTATGCAATAGCAGTAACGTTTTCTTTAGTATTCAGGAAAATGATCTGATTGCTCAGGTTTTGGATAAGATCAGAAGTAATATGCCTTCACCATTGATGATTATATCCGAATGTGAGTATAAAAGGCTACCAAATGGTAAACTATATTATATTTTCATCCCTCATTATTTCCTTATTTTTTTCAGGTTCCGACTATTGTGCATTTGATGATCTCCAGCGTCGTGGCATGGATAGTTTAAAACAGGCGCTCTTAAAAACCATTGAAATATCTCAAAGCAATGGCGACTCCTTTCACTCGACTATCCCATCTCGCGTAAATCAGTTTTCTGTCTCATCTGTTGTAAACAAGCGTAGAAGACAAGAGGATCGTTGGTTTTTCGAGCCGGATCTAATTGCCTATGCTCCAGTTGATGAAGTAAGCTTTTTTATACTTTAAATTTACTGAGATACGCCGCATTGGCGATCGTTTTACTTTACTTATTAGATTGCGAATTGTTTATTCATTTTGAGTTCACTTTATCTTTTATCACAGTTAGTGCGTTCGCTGTTTTGGTTATGTTTTCTATGTTGAACATTTACATAGCCAGGTACTTATTAAATCCTTTTTTCCTAATACTTTCTATTCGCGTTTTCATATAGCCTTTTTAAATATCCCTTTTGCTTCGATCAGAGAAAGTTTTATCCAAACTTAGTATTTTGAAACATTTTACTTTTTTCCTTACGCAACTATTACAGTATTTCCTCACGTATTTTTGTACCTGGTGTGAGCTCGAATAGTGTTTGGGAGAGAGGGTCTGAGCTATGTTACATCAGTTGCTGTCAAGTTTTATGAACTTCTCATGTGTTTAAAATTTTCGCCTTCATTTAGTTCTTTAGTCGTTTTAATAACCCCGTGTTTAAGGTTTATGGGTGTGTGCAATCGAGTACGCCACCTAATTCATTGGTCATTGACCAAAGCAGAAGTTTGTATAGATGAAACCTTTATTATAAACAAATGTCCATGAAGTGACAAATATAAAGATTTAGCCTCGGAAGGAGGGGATTTCTCTTGAATCCAGCGAAATTAATCTGAATGTTATTTCTGGTTATGAAACTTTTGGCACTTCTCTGTTTATGTATTTCACGAGCCGGTTTAGCAGTATTCTGTTTTGAATTTATATCAGTTCTTATTTTAAAATTACTTCATGTTCCTTTGCATAAACCTATTAGCCTATTAGCCTCCGAATGGTATCACATGATCTGACTTGTCAGGTGTGCTTACTACCCGCTTAATTATCAATTTTATGGCGATCCTTCTCTTAAATTGCCTTATGTTCTCCATTTGTTGTTTTCATTATTTCAATTCCTTGCTGTTTTTATTCTATTGGGCGTAAATAGGAGAACCTAACGTCTATAGAGTGGATTTCTTGTTTATTGTTTGTCTGCGTAATATTGAACCTAGTGGCTCTTAGTCCGCTGTGTCCATACCTCATTTCTTGTAATTGCATCATGTTGATGGGAATAGGATTCGCGTAGCCACGTTCTCCATTTCCAGCTATCTCATGGCTGTTTATGTTGTCCATCAGATCTCATCCTCACTGCAAAATGGACGTTAGTGTACATGACATTGCAATTGTGGCGTCGTGTGCAAACTTGTACTAGCTAAGCTTACTCCTTTATGCTCCTCTTCGCCTAAGTATTTTTTTTTCGCTTTCTAACAGCACTAACCAAACTTTTCGTGAATATATCGCGAATTTCTTCCATTTCAATTTCAATTAATCACAGCGTACCATAATTCCCATTACTTCGTGCATATTATGAACGCACTAGTTGTTATTTTATTTAATATTGGAAGGAAAACAAAATCTTACTTTTGTCAAGATGGGAAGGGGGATAATATTTAAAAAGTCTTTCATCCTTATACCCTCACCGTGATAGGGTTAGCATTACAATGATGATTTCGGCGTATGCACGTTGTGTGGCTTATGCGCCAGGGGTGTATGTTGCTGTTGCGTCGGTGTGTTGCAATAAACATGTTTTTTGTGCATGCGAGTATGTGGTTTTCTGACTAGCTAGTGTGCAATCAATGGCGGGCTATTTTTCCATCATTGGTTGTCGTCCCCGCCCCCCCCCCCCCCCCCCCAAACGTACCCTTTGGGATATTGTTGTGGTCACTCATGCCAATATGGTGATTCATTCAAGCATACTTCGCTTTGCCAAGACGAGTAGATGTAGTTGAATAGCACTATTATACGCAAGATGTTCTCCATCCATCATTTCCAAATACTGATAGAACAATTATTCAGGGTATTGATCGATATGATAATCCACCCCCTCCCCCGGCTCTCTCCTCCCCGTTTTGTATAGCTTTAATATTAAGCAATATTTGGTTGAGCTTATTCAGAGAATGCCTTTATTCCTGACCAGTTGGTAGTGCCTCCAGTTGAATCAACTAGTTATTCTTGTCATGGTTAGTCTCTCGGATTCCACCTGATGGGGAGTGTTCGAGGCTTAAAGCATTGCTGGGCACATCACAGCATGAGATCTCTTCAAGTGCATAATTATGTATATTTGATCAACTTTTGTTGATGTGGTTTTATAACGCCCCCTCCGTGCTAGACTTGTTTCAATGGATAAAGAAATTTTGTTTAATGAATAAAAAGAGTACAATATAATGTGATGTGCCTGAGTTTGGTGATGCAAGAGCTGACTAATTCACTGGGTGTGAATTCGGTTAGGTGAACGTGTGTGAATTAAATCCTGGTGCTCACGCACATCATCGCGTTGGAAGTAAGTCATTCTGTGCCCGATCATTTGGACGGCAATTTCAGCTGTTAACTGAGAGCCTATGATCCGATCGCCCCAAGCTCTTAGCTTGAAATTTATCGATTTGCCGCTGGTACTGTCTTGCTTACTCATAGTGACATGAGATCACCAAAATGTAAATGCAAAGACGTTTTGGGAAATTCTTGAAAACGCTATTCTCAAAATGTTCAGAAATGATATGGTGTTGAGTGCTGCTCGTGTTTGAACTTGTAATCAGTTGACATCTTGGCTATAGGAAGAAAAAAATTAACTTTAGTGGCTGTCGCTTTGATGGTTAGCTGCAATTAAAAAAAATAACTACAAATCTGAACATTTGAGCATTTGAGGCTTTGTACAAAATCGAAATTGGTAATCTGTCTCCTAACGTCACACTTTGTAAGACTTGTTATCTTTACTATATTTTCATCTTCCACTCGGTCTTTTCTCGTCGTCTTCAGGACTCTTTTATTACACTCCCTGTGCTCACAGTTGCCTCCCGGTTATGAAATACTGGAATAGTTAGTAATATACGAGCACAGCTCTGCAGAGTTAATGCAATTGTCTTAATACTTAATTTTAAAGATTGGTGGAGGAAGGGGGAGGGGAGAGAGGAGCGATTGTAGGTAGGCAGCGTTTGGCAACAAAGTGTCTTGGTGGAATGTGTGAAAACTGGTTGATGATTGACAGGCCATGCTATGACAAGCATAGGTGACTATACATCTGCAAGTGATCGCCAACTTATTTGCTGGAATTTTTTTACTAAGAATTGGAAGATTTGCGCATAATGTGTGCGTGTGTGTGTGTGTGTTCTGAGGTCTATTTCCACATAACGAACTTTTTATCTCAGCCTGTACGATCTAATGCATGCTTGCAAACTTGTTTTTTCTCCTTGTATTGCATTTCTCCTTTCAAGGAACAAACAGAAACTTTGACCAAATTGCATCGTCGCGATTACCCACAAATAGTTGGCTGTGGTATCTTCGATGGTCATGGTGGACCTGAGGCTGCCGAACACTGTTCAAATCTAGCGCCATTTCTTCTTTCGCGACGCCTTCAAAGTCGTTTCCTTGAGGAGTGCGCGGACAAACGCTCCTCGCAGACCCTTCCTGACATTCTCTCAGATGTTCTGCATGAATTGAACCTATCAGTCACT
>UZAE01012409.1:0-23110 GCA_900617975.1 Rodentolepis nana | reverse complement strand
TATTATGTATAAATCCTTTGGCTGAAATTGTGAATTTTTTGTATGTATATTTCCCCTTTCGGATAGTCCAAATTTATAAAAATACACGTGAGTGCTTGTGGGCTGTCTTTTTATTTATTCTGTTGATCTTCGTTGGGGCTTAAAAACAGTAGGCAAGTTGTTGATATGTCTATCAGCAGCTGGGCATTACTCATCTTGGCAGCCTGACATATTACTTCCAGGTGGGGACAGAAAGACCTAATTATTAAGCCCGCATTCCTCGTTATCCAGCTTTCTTTAGGCAGAGTTTTCGGTTGATCAGTAGTGTGTATAAATTCACACGTCTACTGAACAGCCAATTACAAATAATGTGATTCATTTAGTTTGATTTGACAGGAATTAACGTGTTTTAAGCTTTGTACCTTGGGCCCCTAATGCATACAGTTAGCTTGAATAAATATTTTTTCAAATGGCAGGCGCTTTGATAGTTATCATTAGCCCTTAAGTTGACTTTGGCTTCACAGAGGGGAGGAGGAACATCAAAGTGAAAAAAGTCGATAGGGAGGGGGGCAGGAGAGTGTTTCAAAGATGTAAAAGAGACAGACATAAGGGTAGAAAAAAGGTGAGGTGAGTACTGTGAAAGGAGTCAAATATGACATACAGTCGGGTCATGGTAGTTTGAAGTCAGAAGTCAACTGCCGGTTTGTAGACTTTTTTTTGTCGTATGAGTACACGTTGCTCAGGTTGCACCACGTTGAAGTAAGTCTATCGTCCTTCCCTGCCTGTGAATATGTAGATGGTTATGTGCCTCAACACGTTTGAGAATTGGAACAACTTGTCATTGTCACGTCTACTCGCTTATGTCTCTCTCACTTTAGTGTCCATTTTCTCCTCCTCACCCCGTCTCTCTCGTAAGTAAATACGAACATGGGTATTTTCATTTGATAAAATCTAAAATGTCACTTTAACTCCTTACAATTGTAATCAAATTCATTGATTCAATTTTAAAAATAATCGAAAATGAGTGCGCACATGTTGGAATCAAGTGGGCTGATTTGCTTTCTTTTTTACTATCTCCCTTCCTTGTCGGCCAATTACGCTGAATTGCACTTTTGTTAGTGAAAGTGTACTTTTAACCTTTCCGTTGGAAGGAAAAAGATGAATACGCCCTTTGGGAGTGGAAGAAAATAGTTTTTTATGGGTAATTTGATGCCATTTTTCTCCTAACTTGATGACTGGTTGGAAAATGTTGCTTTTTGTGGGAATCTAACATTTCCGGCACCCTTTCATTGGTCGCTATTAGATATATCCCGTCCGCCAGATGCAAACAGATGATTCCAGACTTCCGAGCATGTTTCCACTCCTATAACCAGCTCCAAAGTAAGCAACTTAACGTACTTCTTTAATCAAGTCGTATTCCCCGGTTAATTATGGTTATAATACAGGGTAGGAGGAGTGTTAGTAAGAATCACTACCTTAATCAAAGAACCATTCCGAATAAATGTGCTTGTGCTTGTCGTCTATACGTGCCAATGAGTCATGTTTTCCCTGGTATGCCAACTTGGCACGTGGAGTGCAATGATCTTCCACCTCTCTCCCGCCAAAAGTGTCTTCCAGTCATCTTTCGTGTCTGCCTGTCAGCAGAGCGCTCAAATGCTGTTATATGAGTTGATGATGTCTGGTTGTATTCTAGTCTAGTCTAGTCTGAAAGTTTGATGTAATGACTCATGGGCTGCCAAGTCTAGTCGTAATTCCCTCTCCTTTCATTACCTCTTCAAATGGGAGGAAAATTGGGTAATTTGTGTCATGAGGGCAAATGTTCTAGTTGCATTTATTAGCTTAACACGACTGACCTGTGGAGGATGAATTATTACCCTTTAACTTTAAAGGGAAATTCCTTTTCTTTTATGTGGAAGAAGTGGTTCGATATTGAAATTTTCAATTATTTTCTCGTCCGAAATGCAATCCCAATGGATTAGTGAACACATACACATACACACACACATACACACACACACACACGCACATACACAGTCTAAATTTAACAGTACTTGATTGATTTCGGCGGTTCTATCTACGCATTCCATCTTCTAGTTCATTGATGCATTTTATTTTTTTTCAATTTCGCAAACACATGGAGACAATTGTTTCCTCCTTTTCTTCAATATTTGGCATTTTTCTTCCAATAGGCATCTTAGTATATTAATTGGATAAGCTCTGTAGTGTTTCATTATAGCTTTTTAAATCAATTAATTAATATGCTTTCGAATTACAGTTTACTGGTAAATAGACGTGCTCTAGAGCATCTGAATGTTTGGTAATCTCTATAGGAGAAGTCCCTTTTTGATTTGATTTACATTTCGTCTGAACACATCGAATGGAGGAAATTGTTGATGTGGCTGCTAGATGAATAATCTTTACACGATCCCCATTTGATGTAAACATTGTTCAACTATCGTGGTCTTTTTTGGGGTACTATGTACTTATTTCGTATTGACCTTTTCTAATGACAATGCGTTTCTGATGCTATTTCTTCGTTCCTTGAATTGCTAAGAGTAAAGTAGACTTTCAACAGGGGGATAGTTTTAGCATTGTGTGGGATGTTGTAACACCTGACAGTCGACTGAACGTTGCAGTGTTTTTTTTAATTTCAAGTGTCTTTTTTAGTCGGCTTTGTCTTTGTTACCTTGGATCGCATCGGGGCAGAAAGCGACTTTGATATCCACTGTTATTAATTTACTGTGTTATACTATCTGCCCTCTAACCGATTTGCTTAGAAATGTGGTAAATTTGTACTTGTTTTTTTATGTTTTACGTATTACCTTATCAAAGTAGAGCAGTTCCGCATTTTTCACCATGGTGAAGCAATTGAAATTGATTAACATTTTAGTTCAGTAAGGATAGAGAATTTGGGGATATTTGGAGCCGGGGGGGGGGAGTGGGGGGTGAGTGGCTTCATTTCCGGCCAGGTCACGCCTAAAAACTCGTGCTTAGGAGTGGCTGTTTCATGAATAGGGTCGGCGATCTTAACTCTGCTACAGTACAGTTAAATAATGAGTAAAATTACTGCATTTCATTGCTTAAGGAAGTGGAGGGTTTAAGCGGTGATTGTTGCACCTATTTTTGTTTGAAACTGGCAATCTTTGTCATTGCCTTCGTGAAATATATTGACCTCTACTACTATGCGACACCTTTTTTGTAATGTATCGTGGCTCAAGTATTGAAGAATACCTAGTTTATTTAACTTCAAAACGACTGTTTTCTACTTTCTACCTAGTTATGGAACTCGGGTACAACAGCTACAATATGCCTTATATATGAAGACTACATCTACACAGCATGGATCGGCGATTCACAGGGAGTTTTATTCAAAACAACCATGGAGAATAAATCCACCATTAGTACAATTACCAGTTCTTCAACCACAAAATCTTCTCCCTCCCACAGTAGCTTAAACATGAAACCAACGATGGAGGGCAACGTAGAGAAACCCATTTTCCCAACAGATGTATCTTCAGCTCATGCTGCAGCTGTCGCTGCAGACATTCCCCACATAGATTCCACGGAGACCACTCTCCCACGACCTACCTCCTCTACAAAACAGAATGTCCCTCAACCATTAAATGTCGAGTCTATTGGAACCCCTTCAATCGCTGCTAGTGCTCTGATCTCCCCGACGTCACCCCGAACTAGAGCTGCACGATGGGGCCTCCCGTTTTCATGGCTTACATCTCTAGTTCGTGGAGGGGGAAATTTCACGGGTCCTAATGCCAGTAGCAAGGAATCAAGTCCTCCTGTCCTGGAAACTCCTCAAGCTCCAATTCTTGTCAGAGCTCCTCTAGCTACTCAAGAGGTCGAGGAGGCTGATTTAATGGAATCATCTTCCCCTCCAAAACCGATACCTGGTATTTCCCTTTCGGCCATTGGAAGAGTTCCACCTTTCAGATATGGGTCACTACCTATAGGGGGAAAAAAGAAGGATAGACCGAAGGAACACAATCTACTATTGAGCAGGAATAAAACAAATGCGGGCACAAATGTTCCGGGCAAGAGACTAAGTGCTCACTTCTCTGAGCCCTCCCTGAATGTGGCTTCTGGGGAAAACGACGATGTTACAAGGGTTGATCCGGCTGAAATGGCTCTCTCGGCCGGGCACCGCATTAGTCCAGCTGGAGATATGAGGGATAGTAGATCGATTTCGCTTCTGGAGAAATCGAACTCCGATGCTGTCCAACCGACTTTTAGCGTGCTCACACCAAATCTACATCGACCTGAGTATCCAGTAAGTTCTTACCTTAACTTGTCATTAATTTCATTCATTGTGGAATATTCCGTTTCTCTTCTCTACTGATAGTTGAAATCTTACGTTTCCTTTTCAAGTGTATTTATTAGGTTGGCAACTAAGTCATTGCCGATTTCAAATAAGAAGGCAAATTCGGAATTTTTGTTTAAAAATATAACTTTATTCAATTAGATATTGGCCGTTCTTGTCGATGACCTTTTTCCATCGTTCTGGCAGAGTAAAAATTCCCCGTTCGTAAAATGTCTGGTCTTTGCTATTAAAAAACTGAATTAGGTGTGATCCGACATCATCCGCGTTGTTAACACTTTTACCATCTAAAGAGTTTTGCATGGAACGAAACAAATGGTAATCCGAAGGCGCAAGGTCAGGGCAGGGCTATATGGTGGGTGTGACAAAACATCCCAACCCGGTTCCAATAATTTTTGCCGAGTAACCAAAGCTGTGTGGGGCCTTGCGTTATCATGATGGAAAACAACACCCTTCCGATTTGATAATGCCGGCCGCTTATCTTCAATTGCATCCTTCAGCTTTTCGAGTTGCTCAACATACGCATTTGAATTTATCGTTTGGTTCTGCGGCATGAGTTCAAAATACAAAATTCCTTTGTGATCCCCCCACCAGACTGACAGCATAATCTTTTTTTGGTGAATCTCTGCTTTTGATACTGTTTGGGCTGGTTGATCTTGCTTCACCCATGATCTCTTGCGAGTAACATTGTTATAAACTATCCACTTTTCGTCGCCCGTAACTAGGTTCTTCAGAAATGGATCATTCTCATTGCGTTTCAGTAGCGAATCACAGATGCTAATCCGTTGCGTCAAATGAATTTCCTTTAACTGGTGAGGGACCCATAAATCAAGTTTCTTGACATAACCAAGGGTTTTTAATTTTTTTTTTCAATGCATGTATGCGACACATTGAGCTTCTCTGCAATATCTCGTGTTGTGCTGTGACGATTTGAATCGATAATGGCCTTGATATGGGTTTCATCCACTTCGACTGAGCGGCCAGATCGTAGTGAATTTTTCAGTGAAAAATCACCGGAACGAAATCTTTCAAACCAATTTCGACACTGCCGTTCTTTTAAGGCTTCATCTCCATATACGGCACATAACTTCTTTTGTGCTTGCGATGCGTTCTTGCCTTTTCGGAAGTAATACAATAAAATGTGTCAGAAGTGCACGTCCTGTTCTTTTATTTTTAAATTGGGATAAAAACAAAACTAAAGAACTAAACAAAAAAAATTTTTAAAAATTAACCTAGAAGCCCATACAGTAAGAAAAAAATATAGGTTAGATGCTCTGGCCACGTTAACGAAACAAAAGAAAGTATAGAGTGAATCGGTCAACAAAAACGGCAATGACTTAGTTGCCAACCCAATAGCTCCTGATAGTTTTCATTGCTTTTATGTGGAATGGGAGCTTCTTCCCTCTGCTCAGATCAAGTGTTTTGAGCACTTTCTGTCTTAGGGCTGGGTAGTTTTCCCAAACGCATACGCAGTTATACTGATGTTTTACTTCCACTTGCTTTTATCCTCTAATCAGGACATCGTACCTCTAGACAAAACACACATCCAACGGAAAATGACTCCTGCTTTCTATTCCTGTTATTTCCCTAACAGCCGGATCTATTGGGTGTTATTTGATGTTATACTTTCCGGTTCAAGTCCTTTTAGGGTTTACTTTAACACTTGGAGGTATGTAGAAACAAAGGTTGCATAGCACATATCCCGTGGGTCATTCGTCCTGCTTGAATAATCCGGTTATTAGTAATCATTTATATGTGCTCGTCTTAATTGAGGTCTCTGCAGGGGAATCGGTCTGAGAAATGCGGTATTCTTCTCTCGGTGACTTGTTTCTTTTCCTTCATTTAGAATTTATTGAACTTGGTTCCCCCTGGAAGTCTTTCAGACGTAAATGGGTTTTTATTTGATTTTGACATTTTGGTGAATATTTTTTATCCCCACGAAGTTTGCGTGGTATGAAATTATGTTTCCTTAGTAGAGTATTTCATCCCAAATGAAGTTTGTGAACGCTCTAGAATTAATTTAACTATATTTACACAAGTCTCGCCTCTGATCTCTCGTGCAAATAAATATGGGCTATTTAAAGAAAATTGTGCCTAAGATACAATTTGGATTGGCAGGTTATATCATGGTTGTATCATTAATTAAGAAAATAAAAAGGCTATTTGTAAACTTCCTTGTAAATATTGATTTTTCTTAGCCTTATGCAGTTATTTCTTTATTTATTTCAAATGACGGGCTTTATGATTGTTATCATTAGCCATTTAATTGACTTCGGGCTTCGCAAAGGGAACATAAAAGTGAGAAAAATTCGAGAGGGGGAACAGAAGAGTGATTAATAAATGTAAAAGAGATGGGCAGGCACAAAAGTAGAGATAAAGGAAGGGTGAGTACTGCGAAAGTGGTGGAATATAGCATACAGTCCGGTCATGTAGTTTGAAGTGAGAAGTCAACTGCCAGTTAATAGATTTTTTGCCGTATGAGTATACGTTGCCCAGGGTGCACCACGTGGAGGTAAGTCTATCGCACACCCCCCCCCTTCCCTATTCAGTTATAAGGTACAGGAAAAGTGTACCCCAACCCCCCCCCCCTTTGAAGTAGATAAAATTTAAACGTTTTGGTAGTAGCGTCGATTCTTCTATAATCTTTTCTCCATTGTTAATTTCCTTTAACATTTACTAACGAACTTTAGAACTTTGTTAGGTGTCAGAATCGATTATTTTCAGTGTCCTGGGTAGATGTCAAAATTCTGTGAGCAGAAACCATTTCTCTGTCATTATCTTGTCTATACAATTATTTCTCCTATCTTCTACCTTATTGACTAATCAATATGATCTATGTGTACTCTCCTAGCTAAAGGAGGAAGCTATTTTTGAGTCGCAGATTATTTGTCTCCTTCCTACTGGGGTCATAGCAACTGTTCCCGAGGCATATTTCTCTGAGCCCCTACCAGTATTGGTGTGGCAGCCTAGACTTAATTAGTGGATTCTCAACACAGTAGTAAGCTACCTCTTTACCATTTCCCACTGAAGACCTGAGTTTCCTTAACTTCTCTCTCCATAGCGTCTTATATGTAGTATATTAATCACTTCAACCTATCTGTTTATTTTAATTTCAGGTCGAATTTGTATCAATTCTGCGTGCTGGTGGATGTGTGACCTTTAAAGCTTCGGAGGAGTATCTAGTAGAAGAAGAAAGTGAGGATATTTTACATCCCACCGACCGTCTCGGTCGACGACTTCCAGCTCCAGTAATGAATAGTGCTCAGCTTTTTTTCGTACCCAATCTCTCAGTGAACGGCACTTATCGAGTTGGGGGTATCTCAGGTGTCACTCGTTCTCTCGGTGCTGGTACCTCACTTATTCCCGGTCTCTCAGCCCTCCCTTCCTTATCCGCCCACCGACTTCATCCTTCCACATCTCCCTCCTGTCTTATCCTTGCTTCTGACGGTCTTTGGGACACCTACAGCTGTGGGCCCGATGATTTAACCCACTTCTTTACCGGTACTCCTAATCGTGACTTTGCTAAGTTGCTTTCTGCGCGTGCAGTTAGAAATGGATCTAGTGACAACGTGACTATACTTATCCTCTGGATTGGAGATAAGAGTGAAAGTAATGCTACTAGTGGTGGGAATGATGCTGGGTCGATGGAAATCGATATCCGATCACCTACTGCTTACCCAATTAGATCTCGATGTGCGTCTGTGCCAACTAAAGGGGATTGGAGATTACGGGGCCCCTTAGCTGTTGGAGGCTTCGGAGAGGAATCAGGAAAGTCCTCGATACCACGTTATGTTGAGCTACCGACAGAAAGAGTGTTTGGAAGGAGTCATTCACTGGAGGATCTTGCAGACGGAGATATTTTCAGGGCTTCAAGCCCCATGCGAGTTGTGTCATGAGCGAGATAAGGATGTTGTATTGTCTTTCAATATCTCTGCTGTCTCACTGTTTGTAATGGCGGACACGAGTGCATTTATATACTCCTGATTTTGCTCGGAACTTCTTTAGTCCTTAAAACTCTCGCTAACTATTATCTGTCTCCCTCATGTGTCCTTTTTTGCTCCTACCTTGAACCAGTTACTCATGATTAACCATTTTTACTGCAACTGTTGCGCCAGAAGTAACTCCTTTCTGCCTATATTTTACTAATACTACTAGTAACCAATATAATATACCTTTTGGACTACTTTGTTGCTTTATTCTCTTTTAGCGTAAGGTATTTTGAGTTTGCAGCAATAGCCAAGGTATTTCGTTTCAATCAGCAAACAAGCAAAACTCTATTTCCCAAAGCTAATGTTCAAGTGAGACATTTTATTTGCTAGGTCATGATGATCTCTACTCTGGAGTTCGAAAATGTTCGATGTCACCAATGCAGTGTTGAGAGGACGCCAAAACGCTTTCCTACAACTCTTCCACGCTGTCTGTTACAAGCGGGAGAGGAGACCGAGGCTAGGGACAAACATTTGTGTTTAAATTAAGTAAGATGAGTGCTTAATTGCTAGATGGCCGAGAAAAAAATGATTACCTTGAGAGGGAAAGGATGATTGGCAGATTGAAATGGTTAAATGTCTACATGGGGTAGGGACTCTGCGTGAATTTCGGAAATAGACCATTTTGATTCAGTACTATCGCGCATTGTGAAAAGAATCTAATAGTCAGTATTATATTATATATTTTCTAACTATTGCCTTAGTGAATATCCAAAAATGTAAATTTTGTAGAATCAGGCCACACGACCACTACATAGAACAAATAATAAATACTGTGGTAAATTGGATTTTATTCTTTAATTCGATAAGATTCTTAAATTATTCTTCCATCAGGATTGCAGCTATCTTTAAGATTCGTTTATTTAATTGCCGTACCCTAAATATACGATTTCTAATACCAATGACAAAATCAGCTTTTCAGAATTTGCAAAATCAACTTCTCAAAAATCACACAATTAATAATGTATTCTAGTCACGTAGCTTCGACCTTAAAATTAAATATGTTTACATGGGGGATAAAGAAGGGGGAGGGTACGCTAGCGCATTATGCTATGACCTTCGTTCTAACTATGTTTACAAGTGCTACAATAAAAAACTGCAGTGATAATCCTCCTGAAAGCACCCATCAACAGGATAACTTTCCATTTTTTTCTGAAAAATTGAATAATGGAAGGAAAGCCAATTATGCCAAATATTTGAACATCTACTCAATGCTGATGAGAAATTCCTAGACCACAGCCTTCCATGATATTTATTTTGTGACGATCCATACAGGTTGCATGGAATCGCCTAATAATCTGGCCATCAATTAAGAGACGCCTAGGTACCGGCACTACATTAAAAAAAAATTTTAAAACTAAAAAGAAAATGTTTGAGGATTGCATCATCTAGAAGGTATGATTTGTTATCAAATGTGAAAAGGTCTAGATGATTTTTCCACCTTAAATCTCATATTTTTCAATACACCAACTTGAAAATTAATTTTAATCAAAAAATCTGACATCACATTAAGCATATAATTACAAATAAAAGTTTGGAACAGCGGAAGGAATACTAACTAAGTTAGTATCTAAACAACTATTTAAACTATGAGAAACTTGCGTAAATATCTGCAGATTCATAAGAAAACATACTCCAGTTGTTGCAGTTCTTAAAAATATTTTAAAATATCCTATTAGATATATTGCCCGATATTTCGATTATTCTTACATTAACAAAAGAATTTTACATGCTTTTTCAATATAATCAAGTCTAAATTCATATAGCATCCAATATTTTAGAAACGAAAAAATGTTTTAGCTAGATAAGCATTCGCTTTACAACTCAGTGAGTCAAAGCCCTGTGGGCAATATCCAATATTTTAAGCCTTAACCTTTTGATTCGGCTTAAAAGAATTTTTGGATTCCGTCAAATTTCAATAGTTTTGGTCCAAATTAAATGGGTAATAAATATCAACGTTATTGAAACATCCAAATTTAACATATATTTCAAATAGCTAAGAATCATACTTTTGTACATCGCAATTAAAAGTGCTGAAAAGGCAGAACAAAGAAGCTAGAATATCCAGGATTCATCGATCTTTCACGTGTTTAAAATTTTTACAATAAGAAGTCATAAATTTAATAAGTTTAAAATTTTTCAATTAGATTGAAGTGCAGAACGTAATAATTTATTGAAACTCATTATCTGTTTTTCAGCCAAATATTTTATTCATAAAATCGGAAAGTTATGTAAAGTTGCTTTGGGAGTTATTTTACAATATGTGACTCAACTGTGGACTTCGACTGAACACTCTAAGCGTATTATTGATCAATTTATTTAACATAACAAATAAATTTTTAGAAGTAAAAGGACAAGTTATAACAGAAAGCGTTTTTTAATAAAAAATTTTCCACATTGGTTTGTGGTTAAAGCACACCAGATTATTTGCGTTAACCTTGACGTTTGGAAGTCGTTCATTAAATTTTACCGGTTATTTGCCTGAAATTTGGCTTTCATGTAGAAAAGTTTATCAAAATGACTAAGTTAAAGCTCTGGAAACGCTACCCTTTGCCTCCAAATTGGGAAGAGAAATACGATGCCGGCACCAAATTACAGTAACTACATTTTCTTTTCTAACGTTTTAGTTATTATGTTGACCATGCAAATCGGAGGACAACATGGACTGATCCGCGATCGTGGTATTATGAAAAAGATCGCAATTCTGTCGTGGAAAATACATCTTTACAAGAACTCTCAGCCGATACTCCCTCTGACGCAAGTTCGGTATTACATTGAACTTTTTGAACAATTAGGAATATGAAAACTTACAAGAATCTTCTGATGGTTTGGCTAGAAATGAGTCAATCAGACTTACTTGCGCTGCCAAAACTAACTCTATCGTGAAAAAGTTTCTGAACGAAGAGTAATTTTCCAAAACGTCTAATTTCACTATTTACTCATAATATTTTATTATTTTATTCGATTTTATACATGCACGATTCAAGACTCAATCAATCGCACAAAAGATCCAGATATTCGTCATCAGCTACACGCAAATCAACTTCTCAGTAATAAAATGGCCTTCGTCACTAAATCATTCCATCCATTTAGGAAACATCCTGGACACAATGTAAGGTCGCAATCATCCTCAACGCGTAAGTCACTTAATGAATACATTATGCTTAAAAATAATGAGAGTTGCATTTGGTTCTTATTTTGGTAAAGGCATTTACGTGAAGGGGTCAATTCTGTTGAAGTGCAAAAGAAAGGTGACACATTTAATTTCTCTCGTTTAATTACTGCTTTTATAAATTGACTTCTGCTTGATGGATTTTTATTAGGCTTAAAGTGCGGGCTTTATACCAAGAAAGTGTAAAAAAATTCGCCTTCTATAAAGGCATTGTTCGTTTCGTTAAATATACCTTTTACTACACTTTTGAATTTTAATCCTATTCAACTTGAAGTATCCACGAATTCTCCACCTGATTTTATCCATTGACATATTGTATCAAGACCACTAATTTTGATTTATTGATTTTTCCGGTGCTCATTTAAATCTCATTTCTGGTTTATGCTGTTAGTATTTCTCTGTTGGATTTTATAAAGTTAATGTTTAGGACGCCTAAGTGAATACTGGATGCAAACTTGTTTGTGGTTTCCTTAAAATTTCCTTCACATAAGTTTATTCGATTTATTTAATTTTCCAAAATTTGTGATACATTGCGGTGAATATATCGTCATCCTCTAAGAACATTGCCAAATATCAGACATTTCAACTCTGTTATTCAGCTAGAATTGCATTGAAGCAAATGCTTTTGTGGAATATAATTTATCCATCAAGCTTGATAGTCTTTTTTGTGAATTAACGATAAGATGATGGGTGAATAATCTCGCCATTTTTTGTAGCACCTTCTGTCGTAGTTCCCTCATCAGGACGCCATCAACGCCAATCGTTTAGTCCTGAATCACGGTCTCGAGATGTTGTTTCATTGGATGCAGGTCTTGGGAAGAAAAAGAGTGATATTCCTTTCACTGTTTCATCATCGCCCAAACTTGATTTGCAATTGGAAAGTCGAGTAACAGCAGATAATCTTAAATCGGTTCCGGAAGTTGAAGAAATGGTTCCATCTACATCAACGGTGTAAGATAATTCATCATCATATATTTTTTTTTCTTCTAGAAAGCCTTTTTCACATCCTGATGAAGCATTTGAACCAATACAAGCAACACCCTCAAACACTCAACTGGCGATTGAATCTGAAACAGCACAGACAGAAATACAGGAAGTACGATTAGATTTTATTTTTTTATTTATTATATCAAATGGCAGGCGTTTTGGTGGTTATCATTAGCCCTTTAGTTGACTTTATTCTTCACAGAGAGGAGGAGGAACATCAAAGGTGAGGTGAGTACTGTGGAAGTAATCGAATATGACATACAATGGGGTCATGGCAAGTTGAAATCAGAAGTCAACTGCCGGTTTATAGACTTTTTGTCGTATGAGTATACGTTGCCCAGGGTGCACCACGTGGAGGTAAGTCTATCGCGCACCCCATAATGTTATTTGTCAACATATGCTTGGGCACTATTTCACTGGTAGTGTTAAAGTGGGAATTAATAGTAAGTGATATTTATTGGTCATTTGATTGGTCAAAAGTAAAAGCATAGAATTTATAAATCTATGGTGACGTTCACTTTTTCCTTAGGTTTGTCGATATTTGAAGTTTTTTGTTTATCTCTTGTTCTTTGGTGGGGTTGTTCAACATATGGTGTTGTATTTGGTTGCTAATACTGCTTGAAATGATGCCTAAAAAATGAGAACGTATCTTTATCATAGATAAAGTTTGCTTAAGTGCCAATCGAGACTTATTGGATCAAAGTGAGGTGAGGATTTCAATTATTGGGTACTTGATCTAATGGCAGACCAGTTTTGCTTTAATATGTGTACTTATTTTTGACATAGTAAAACGATTCGGTTAGTGTTTAGAATTGTTTTTTTTCTATTTGATGTATGTGAATACATTCCTTGAACCTACTCAGGCATTGTACTTCCTAAGGCGAACTTATTCTTGATGCGATGGTCTTACGTTTCTATGTTATATGCAGTTTATGTTGTACTAACCGGTGTGTATCGGATCGAGAGCTTTCCGATTTGGATATCGGTGAGGGGGTGGTGGATTTGACGTGGCATTCTCCTGTTGTTTACTTCTTAAACCACCCATGTCAGCAGTATATAATCTGTGACCTTGGCGTTCATGACAGCCTTTGAAACGATGTGATCACAGATTACTTTAATGATTTATTACTATTTTAGCACCCGTACAAATGATTTCCCCAGTACATAATGCTATTTATGGTTTGCCGTGTTCTTGTGGGTGGAAGCGTAGTTATAGGGGATTTATTGGACGGAAATGTATGCATGGCCGCTTCTCTGGTTAATGAATGACCACACTTGTTTATTAGAATGGGTAAAGCTCTCGTTTCTCACACGAATGAATGGGGAGTATTGAGGGGTTCGAGTTTGGATATTTCAAACCTACTGTTAATTGAATCAGAGATTCTTAGTGTCCCTTTTTATTTTAATAGATTAGCTTTCTCATTGCTATCTTTCAAGACTACTGCACTTGTTTTCCTTTAAGCCGAAGGATCTATTACGACCCAATCGACCAACCGTTCGTAGTGGCTTGTACATTCAAGCCATTGGGCCAAATCGCAGTCTTCTGGTACAACGCATTCCCGCCAAGGGTCCGAATCCTCAACTCCGCAAGGGTCACAATCCAGCCCTAGTTAAGGGTCCTAACCCAGCTCTTCTGATTAAAAATCGTTAGCCCATTCCTACTCACCTTTAAATACTCTGTTGTAGTCTATCTTTGAACTTCCACTTATTCATTCTGACTTGGTATTTGTTTTAAATTTATTCCATCTCAACAAGATGTGCTTTAATTCCTTTAGATTCTACAGTCAAACAATCTTTACCCCTCCATGAGGTCACTTAGGGATTTATCACTCTTTAATTGTGTTTACTTGATATAAATTTATCTGAACCCCAAAATACACTTTATTCAGCTCCCTATCATCTTTTTGAAGGATATGCGGATGGAAGTATTCATGATGAGAAGCATTTGAAGGGGAGTTGCATTGGGTTTGAACCTTGATAAAAATGGACTTTTCTTTCCCATTAACATATGAGAATATTGGCAAAACCGACTAGATTAGGCCAAAGACAACTCTAACCAAATTTAACATAACGTCAGTCATAATAGGCAACAAGGGAAGCTACTAACATTCAAATGAACAGTGAAGGGAGCAAGGGAGTTTCCAAACCTTTGGTAAGATCGAAGATTGAATGGTTGCTCCAAGGTTGTTTCGCGATGAAACACCGATGGAAGGGGCTCTCAATGCTTGCATTTACTGCTAGTAGTGGCAAGTAGCCCTAAAGAGAGGATCTTTTGCCCCAGTCGGTCTCCGATATGGGTGTTTACTGATACCAAATAAAAGCCCAATTCCACAATTCGGGGTTGATGAACTAGGAGATTTTCAAACTGTTTTTTTCAACACTAGGTTCTAGGTGAACCTAACTAACGATTACATGGCACTAACTGCAGTAACTGAGAAGCCACCCAATTTCTCATTCACTTATTAATTGCGAAACTCCGTGTCCGAATCATATCCTTTCTGCATCCATTCCCAACAGACGGAATATATGCATGTATTTAGAGGCAGACATGATTAATGAGACCTCATGTCCAAATGCTCCATTTTTGGAGTGGCAACGGTTTCTTGATAGGAAAGCTGAATGATTTCCGGTTACTTTGTTCTGTAATTGCTATTTCATTAATCATTTTTTAAATATTAAATGAATACAGGTGTTTCAAAGTATTTTATTCGCCAATAAGGTCAGTTCGCTGGAAGAATCGCACAAAGGAAACTTTTGTGAATGTTATTTAATGGAATGTGGGCGAAAATCCGCTTAATTTCCAAAGTGGAGCTCTGATTTACTATTTGAGATGAATGCTGCCGGGGTTTTGGTGCGTGCATTTCAGGAGTGGCAGATGAACTAATAAGGTGTTAGCGTCGACCTCGACCTTTCGCTTTCCTTTTGGTGGGGGCGGCGGCGGTGCTGTTGTAGGTTGCAATCGGGCTAGTTGCCTTGGTGACGACAGTGTCTCCTGTCTCAAGGGCCTTTTGCTGTTCCGTTTCGGTCACACTTTCAGCTAACACCTTCTCGTATTCCGGGCGTAAGACCTGAAATTAAACGTCATTATTGATTATCGCGACATCTCAAGCAAGTTATAATACAGTCTTTCAGCCATGGAAAGTGATTAATAAGTGGAAAATCCCGAATATCGCCACATGAATTCAATGGTTGTTATTGAATCAGTTATTGAATCGTCTATCCCAACGTGTTAAGATACTGGTAAATATGCGTGAGTGGTGTCTATAAAAACTTTACCCAACCTAATTTTTAATATCAAATACCACCTTACCCAATTCCGACATTCCATTTGGGTAAGATAATTCTTCGGGTAGAAATAAAACTGATCGTTACACATTCGCAGAATATAAAGTACTGAACAGCTGATCAGACTGATTAGCTCAAGTTCAGATCCATATGTACGCTCTTGAATCAAATATAGTCGGTGTAAAATTCGCCATTGGTTGGTTTTTCAGCATCAGAGCTGAAATGACTGTAGTGTACTCAAACTCAATCGTTGGTTAAAAGTTACTAGAAATAGTAATCGATTGGCGAAATATTTGTATGGAAGTCTATCTACAGAAATGGTAAAAACTTCTTTGATAAACTAATCAGTTTTCATAACTGTGGCCCGATTAAAGTATATGCTGCGAAGAAGATAAATTTATGTCCCTGGTTAATCCATTACAATTAAATCGATAAGCGGTCATCATCTAGCATGTATGGTAGTTCGCTCGTTGTTGAGATATATAGGTATTAACTAAAGTCAGGTAAATTGGAATACACCATGAATACTTGAATTTTAGCAATTTAACTTGCGATCATTATCCAAGTGTAGGCAACATGGAAATTCCATTTTTAGTTGTCTTTAAACATCAGAACTTATTAAAATCATCCACTTACCACAATTCTGCTCTTGTAATCCTCAAGTTGCAAATTCTCTTCATCATATTTCTTTAGCATTTGCTCATATTCCTCCTAAAACGCACTAATAGGCTACATTTGTCTCCATGTTGTATAAATTAAAATTATAATTTGTAATTTTCATTATATGAAAATAATAAGAGCCCATTCTTGATTATCACACCAGCTTTACTCTAGTTATTGGGAAACTTGCTACTTAAAATATTAAAGTAAAATATCATATTCATGAAGTCCAACCTGTAGTGCCAACATCTCTTTGTCGTATGCTGCTATCTGAGTCTCAAGTTGACTTTCAAGTTTGTATTTTTTACGTCTACTATCCTTTAATTCCTTTTCAATTGCTGGAAGAAGTTCATCTTTTCTGTCCTTTGTAGATGCTAGTCCTGCTTTCAACTGTTCTTGAACAACTTGTTACAATTAAGAATGGCATAGAGGAAAAAATACTAATTCGTTAGATTGGATAAATTATTAACTGATTCTAAAATATGAAGATTATAGTAACCTTTAGAAGCACTAACGGTCTTCTCATAGTCCTCAATGCCCCTTGTATTAATCTGGTGGATAGAATCGTTGAACACTTCGCTCAACTCAGCGTATCTACTCTGTAAACTTTCAGTTTGTTGATCGAGTGCCCTCTTCTAATAATTTATCAACAAACACATTTTCATTACACTTAGTGTTATATTAATTGATAAAAAATTATTGTTGAAAGCATACACTTTCCTCTCTCTGAACTTGAAGTGATTCGAGCTTAGCTACTAATGTATTATAATTTGATTGCAATTTCATACAGTTTGATTCACACTCGTTGGCAAGTTTCTTGATGTGATTGAAACTGTCTGCACCATAATGGAAGTCTTTGGCTACTGCTTCTCGCAATTTACTTAAAGTCTGAAATAAATCTTCTGGGAAGAACGAAAATGTCCGTTGTTGCACGTCCATTAAATAAGGATTACCGCTAGTTTCATCATGTTGAGACCAATTCTCTGTTATATTCCTAGTCATGATTTCAATAAACTAACACAGCACAAACCACAGTCTTTGAGCTTTCCTTAAGTAAGTATTTCTTATCTACAAAATGGTTGATTCAAGTATTAAAACTACTGTTTTGGCTGCTAACAAGCATATACTTAAAATGCTGACTTACCTCGGAAGGAGAGCAATCCAACTCATTACCCATAAAGACATTAGCTTTACCATGACTCTGAATAAAATCTATTATCTCTGGACGATTCATTTCACTTAATGTCTGAAAATTGTTTTTTCATTCAAACATTACTTTATCTCTTGAAATGCATTCTTGCAATAGCGATAATTTTTTTGCCTTATTTGACAAATTTTGTAAAATCTCCAGTGCTAAGGAAGCATAAATATTTGTTATTTCTTTAACATCTGGTGTTGGTATTATAGTTCTGATAGGCATATTGGATCTTTCAAAATTGCGCAACACACATATTTATTTACCTTCAAGGATAAATGGAATTTTAAAAAGTGCAACACTCATTCAATAACTATTGTCACAAATAGAGGCAAAACGCATAATTAATCCAAATAAAATCTTAAAAATTTTAATTAATATTAGTTTCATTGGTGTTTCCAAGTGATAGATCTATCTATCCTATTATTCTTTAACTCTAAACTAGAGAATTTACTGCCAAATAAGGTTAACTATTACTGCAAATTGCTAGCTAAAAAGTTCACATTACTTACATTTGTCAGAAATGCTGCATCTGATTCAATCGATTAGCATCAGTAGAACCTACGTACATATCAACTCACTGCAAAAAGAATTAATTTAGACAATTTCGTTCTGTCACACTGAAAGGATAACATACTTCTCAAATATCTTTGGTTACTCTAAAAAGTGTAAGTTAGTGGATATAAACGTGCAAATGCGCTCGTAGAATGTTGTTTTGTAAAATTGCGACTTGATTTAAAGAAGATAATGTACTACCGGTAACCATCATAGATTAATTGGGATAATAAATTGGCTGAATTTTTATTTACTTGATTTACTATATCATTGCTCAGCTCCCGGTTGATTTTAATCACTCGGTAAATTGGACAGACATACTATTTAAGTAACAATAATCCTGTAATTTTGTAAATGCATCGCTGTATTTTTTGTAAGATTCTAAACCTAATGCTGTGTGAATCCGAATTTTTCGACAGATTTGGGTTAAAAATAACGATTTTCCTGCTAAAAGAAAAGTAAATTACTAGATTTGAGTATTGTAACGCTGTTATGTGGACCGGGGCCATGCTGATCGAGTAGAGGGAAATATATTAGGTCACCCATTTAGCTATACTGAAGAATATGTGGCCTTTAAATCTCCACGGTTTATTGAATAATAATTTAGATTTATATACAGAACTCTCCTTTGCTTGATCCCAGTTACGTCTCGTCGTCTGTGTTACGAAATGTGGGTTAGCAACTGTTTTTGAACAGAATATGCATATACGCACACAGATTTTCTTTTGATAGGGTTATCGAGGCCAGTTATTTTTTTCTGACTTCCAGCTATTGATCGACTCCATCTCGTTATAGACACCACCGGTGTAATTGAATGCTTAGAGCTTTAGAACTGTAAGAAGTTTGATAGCCTTAACAACAGCACTCGTATGACTGACCCACACGAAAGCTAACTATCAATAATGGACATGCTTGACGCCGCATGAAAAAAACTCTATTTTATCTCTAAATTAGAGTGGTTTACTCAACCACCTCGAGAGACATGTGTGATTATAATTCCTTCTGCATGGCTCTCGAGTCACAGCTAGTCAATCTGTTTTCAAATACCTTCAGTTCCAAGTTGCTGCGACTCCCCAAGAGTTCGTCTACTCAATACTTCAATCATCAAAGGAATCTCATTCACGCAAGAACATTTTGAAAAGCGAGACCGTGAGTCGAGAAACCTCTCAACCAGCCAGCAATCGGTTTTTGCGTGATGCCAAAAGTGTCGATTGCATATGGGTAGTTGGATTAGCATAGGCTGGAATAAACGCTATTCATTCAATGCGTTTTCAATTGATCTATTCTGTTCAGATAGATTTTTTGGAGATATTTTGTTTTAATTCCAATAGTTTTTATCCAAACACCATATTTACTGCGATATTTGCTTCTGATAAATCTTTTGCGAGTTAAAAAAACGCAAACTTTTTTTATAAGACCGGGGTCGCCATCTCGAGTTACGCAAAGTGGTTTGAAGAAAAACATAGAGTCTACGTGGGCGTCTAAGAACCTTCTCTTCTTCCGGGATCGTTACGTTGCCACCTACGCATCGAACGATGCTACTCTCCTCCACTTGTTGTGGCGCTTGTGAGCGCGTGACAAGAAATGTTTTATGTTGTCGTAGCGAGAGCGTGAGAGCGAAAAGTAGGCTGAGTGCGAGAGAGAGAGAGATGAAAGTATTCGTCTCTTTTAAGACACGTGGACGGGAGCCCCTGTGTCGCTCTCTCTCTCTCTCTCGTGTACTTCTCCTTCTCATACCGCGATAACATCATTCTCCCGATTGTAGTGAAAGAGATGGCGAGAAAAGGTGAGACTGCTGACCCTTCGATTTTGGTTAAATACGAGTTGATTAGTGTGTAGGCACCTTTCTCAAGCTCTATTGTTCCATGACGAAACTGTGCTATCAATATTAAAATCAGATTATTATACTTAACGTTAATATCAATTATACTTAGAAATATTAAAAAATGTATGTAACTAATCAAGCTCATTAATTATCCTTAAGTAGCATGAAGGGCCGTTAACACATATTCCTGTCCCTTTATAATTTAATTAATGATGAAGTTAATTTAACAAATCAAAGAGGTTGAAAGGTGAATGCTATTTTGTTGCATCCTAACATATTCATCATTAACCGTCTTCATTACAGCCGCCTTCTTGCTAACTTCTTCGATTCCTAGTTTAAATAGACAAGAAATATACAATTAATAATGCTGTGAAATGGCAATAAGTATTCTACCTATTCCTATAAAGGGCCAAAGTAGGCGGTTAAGAGACAGTATTGTTCGGAATAAAGAGGTAAAGTTCATTTCCAACTGTTTTCGAAAATCTCATAATGAAAGCGTCTAAATTATTTCAATTGAATCAGAAACTAATCTCTTTACTATCTTATTCAAACACTTCTGACCTTTTATCACAGTTATAATTGTCTGTTAATATGTAGTTATATCAAATGGCAGGCATTTTGATAGTTATCATCAGCTCTATAGCTTATTTTGGGGTTCACAGAGTGGGAAGGAACATCAAAGTCACAGAGTCGAAAGGGGGGGGGGACAGAAGAGCGATTCACAGATGTAAAAGGGACAGACAGATAAGAAGGCAGGGAAAAAGGTGAGATGAGTACTGTGAAAGAGGTCGAATATGACATACAGCCGGGTCATGGTAGATTGAAGTTAGAAGTCAACTGCCGGTTGATAGACTATTTTTCCGTATGAGTATGCGTTGTACAGGATGCACCACTTGGGAGGTAAGTCTGTCGTGCACCCCTTCCCTGCAAATACAAATCATTTGTTGATTGTTCAATGCACAATAAATGATTTCGAAGCATTTGGACTTTTGAGAGTCGTGTTGCATCCACTTGGCCTCTTCTTTGTATACATATAACGAGTAAGAACACTCATATCCGTTTTATATTCCTTGATGTTGGTATTACATTTGGTATTCTTAAAACGTGCTCTTCAAAATGAAGTGTATTGCATATAAATGTAGCATTGCCACTATGTTACAGCTATCGCTTAAAATCTACACGCTTATTTTCAAGTCGAGTGAAAACGTGACGCAGATTTGGCCTTATTTCGGAGTCTTCTACATTACTAAGGCAAGAATTGTATTCTTCTAAGTGTAGGAGAAAGAATTTTGAAGGTTCTTTTAGTTTGCTGCATAGTTACAGTGTAAATATCTTTGCAAAAGCTTAAATCATTCTGAGGTGAGTGGATCAAAACTTTGGCAAATTTCAGAACAAATAATGAAATTTCCGCCTTATAAGTAATACACCCGTTTCTAATTCCAATTAGGAAGAATTCTGCCTCTTATGACACCTGTAAATAGTTGGGTTAGAGAATGACCTCTGGCAAAGGCAGTTATTACACAAATTCCCTCACCTTTCACACGGTTCCTGCTCTGATTAACATAGAAGATTGTGTGCCAATCTTCCTTGAACTCCTGTCTATTAATCACCCTCCTACACCAGTGGGAAATTAATTGAAACAAATTGTGCTTGACGTTATAATCCACTGTATTTTAAGACGCACATAGAATGGCAAGAAAAGGCCTCTTAACCTACTATTTTATCAAAAATTGAGCCACAGATGTGCTCTTTTGACGCTCACACACCCGGTAAAATTCATGCACCCCTAAAATTGAAATAAAAAAGACAAAAACATAAAATTTTGCGTCGAAAAGCTCATATATATCTTAGCCTAAACAAAGATAAAATGGCATTGTAATTGATTGAATTCAATGCTTATCAATGATTGTTGATGAATTGGGCAAAGAAGGCTCCACTAAGGAAATGATATTTCAGTCACAGCTTTCCTCAGAGATTAGATAGGCCAATGGTACAAGAACTAGTAAAGACTGTATCAACGTCTACTTGTCAAGCTTGTGTGTTAAAGTAGAAACTGAAAATGAAAGGGCTCGTGATAGAACCCTTTAACTATCAGAGCCAATGCAATTGTGCATGGAGCCTTGGAAGAGCTTGAAGTAACGTGGTATTTCACTTATCATACCTGGGGTTGGCACCCGAAATCAATAGGAATTCTGTATCCTTCTTAGAGTTTGAAGTTATCATGCTCTATTTATTCACCTCTGTATTTATAATTTTCCGTTAAAGCAACGCGAAGCAGACCCTCAAAACAAAGGCCCTCTCCCACTAACCCAGTTAGCTGCATTCAAAGCTCTCGTCATCGTATTCCAATTTTGGGGTGGTTTTGGTGGAAGGGTTTTCGCCCACCCTCGTCTTTGAGGTTGGCAACTTAACGCTGGATACATCCAAGTGAGCAATTTGAAGGTATTTGTCTAGTCACCCCCCCCCTACCTCCCCCCCCGGCATATGGATGCTTGAACTATTCGATTACTCAGAGTAATGAAGTCCAAATTAGAAACTCAAATGGCTTTGGTAATACAGGATTTGTTTCATTCCCAAATATCTAATTTTGAAGTTAGGTTTATCCTTAAAATGAATAGAATAGGTGTTAATTGTATATATATATATGCATTAATATATTGGTTTTAATAAAGAAAAAGTGGAACGATATCCGTTTTAAGGAATGGTCCGGAATTCTCGAAATCACCACTAGCCTGAAAGGAGCCCCACTAAGTAAAGCTCATAGCTGCAACGTTAACTTTGTTTGGAGATAATTAACTCCCACTCATCGCTCCTTATGGATAAGCGGGCGCACATGGCCTGACAGTTACGTGAGGAAAGGTCTGTTATCTGTCCGGCGGCTGTTTTATCTGGCACTATCCTTAACATAGATATAGCTTATATCAGCTTTATATCATAGGGCTAGCATTTTGATAGTTATCATTAGCCCCTTAACAGACTTCGGGCCACACAAAGGGGAGGAGGAACATCAAAGTGGGAAAAAAACGAGGGGAGGGGAACAGAAGTGTGATTCACAGATGTAATAGGGACAGACAGACACAAAGGTAGAGAAAGAGTTAAGGTGAGTACTGTGAAAGTGGTCGAATATGACACACAG
>UZAE01012408.1:3786-42806 GCA_900617975.1 Rodentolepis nana | reverse complement strand
AATGGCAGGCGTTTTGATAGCTATCATTAGCCATTTAGCTGACTTCAGGCTTCACAGAGGGAAGGTTCATCTAATTAGAAAAAAGTCGAGGGGTGGGGAAGAGAAGAGCGAATCACAGATGTAAAAGAGGCAGACAGACACAAAGGTAGAGAAAAAGGTAAGGTGATTACTGTGAAAGGGGCGGAATATGACATACAGTGGGGTCGCGGTAGTTTGAAGTCAGAAGTCAATTGCCGGTTAATAGACTTTTTGCCGTATGAGTATACGTTGCCCAAGGTGCACCACGTGGAGGTAAGTCTATTACACACCCCCTTTGCGATCAATATAAAATAGATAATTTGATTTTGATTGGCTTTTATCAAGAAAAGGCAGTACGCAACATAAGCGCTCAATGATGGGGAGACTCAGTTTCTGCGTTCATTCACCGGACCAGATTTAATCAATATTGTCTAAATGTACTGCAACTGCACTGCACTCTCAAAGTAAACATTGGCATACGATATTCAAATTACGAGTTCTGCTAGAAGAATCTCTTTAAATGTTTACCTCCTGATAGTAAGTTAAACTAAAAAGGCAGCGAGAAACTCCTTTGCATCAACAAATTTGTGCATAGTTCGAATATCATTTTGTCAAAATCACCTCATCAGGTAAGCACTGACACTTGATCGGAAATGAATTAAAGCCTATTTAGGATCGGGTTGATTAGTTTAAAGTAAGTTGAAATATTGTGAATTTTCATCAATGCTCCCATTTTTAGGCTTGTTTGATACTTAGAGTTAGTAGATTTAATTCATCCGGAATCTATTTGCCCATAATAGGTAACAGACTTTTAAATAAACCAAAATATGGCTGAATATCGTAGAGCCAATTGGCTTTGACATTTCTTAAAATAGAATTGCGTCTTTCCCCGTCTTATACGTCAGTTGGATTTGCAACGAAAACTCGTTCCAACACAGACTCCATTTCTGTGCGAATAGGGATTAAATTAATTGGCGTAGATTACTGCAAGAAAAGAAATAATTTTATTAGTCGTTACTAATAGCCTGACTTTTGAGAAACAGCTCCTCTCTTGTTAAGACAATGTGACTGACAGGGCCCTCTCATCTTCTCAATTCAGTCAAATGAAAGGTATATAACGCTTGTTCTTTTTAATACATGTAGTGTTACATGTAACGTTTATGTTCTATATAAATTGATTCAATCAATAACTAATCAATAATCACTTTTGGATTTTAAATTTCAACACGTTGAAGATTTGCTAATCTCCACTTTAAAGAAACTTCTATCTTGATTTAATCAAATTGAAGTTATTGGTGATTCTTGAGTTATGCTTGAACATTTATTTGGTGTCGTTATCCCTACCAGGGTAGTAAATTACAGTTTATTAGTTGTAAAACGAAATCATATGATTCTGTTAGTGTTCGAAAGGTGAAGACCCACACGTGACTGTTTATTCTCCCAGCTCCGACTACGCATAAATGAACTTGCATTCTTACGTGAAGTTACACGCAATTGCAAATCTAGTCAAATAGACCTCCTGACTGAATTCCTTGAGAGAGTAATGAAAGCGAACTATTGCAAAACGTTATTTTTAGCCTTTTATTCAATGTTCGCGCATTTACTGTAATTAACAATTCAGATTTTATGCAATGGTGTTAATTTGAATAATTCCGAATAAAAGCCATTTTAATGGTAGCATGATTGATTTAACTTGTAGCAACCGGTTCTTTGGTGATTCTCCTACTTCTTTCAGTTCTGTAAATTCTTGAAACAGGTTCTGAAGTTAGTGAAGCGACTCCTCCTCCCTCTTCACCCACATGTCTGGTTCATGGATTTGGGGGCGTTAGCAACAATGTGTCAATATGCCTTTCTGCTCTCCTAACGAACGTCGCTATGACGTACTCAGACGATTGATAATAACTCTTCTATCTTATTCTCAGGAGAAATGTCTGCAGCAACCTTTCTCACTAGCCTATTTACTTGATCGATTTCCTTTTCATCTTCTTTATATATATACACTTCTCCCTACTGTTTGTACCATCAGGTGCTAAGATTTGAATATGGCAGAATCTCTTGAGCCTAATTCCCATCAGCCCTCAATGCAAGCAACACGGCGAAGGAGTTCAATCCCAAGCTGTTCTAAACTGATATTCGAGAAATGCTCAAAGATCTCGCTGCTGACTCTAACCATATGCATGGGGACATTCGCAACTTTGTGCCATAACATTCTACTACCTCAAACAAGAGACACTAAAAGCGCAAGAGGAAAACTTACTTCAGCGAAGCAATAAAATCTTGTTGAAATCAGTCCCCCAAACACAGAAGCTCTAACCATCAGGTTATAGAATGCAGACTCAAAAATGCCTAAATTACCTGATCCATTACAATCCATTGCCGGCTTCTAAGCATTGCAACCCTATTAAACAGTATGGAACACAAATTTAATAATACAGAGACCGCCCATATCAACTTGTGAACACTTTCACAAACTTTAACGCCGTCGTCTATATTGCAAATTATTGAGCATAAAACGCAGCCATCTAGCTAACCAAAGACGACACTCGAGAGGAAACTCAACTCACTTACTAATAAGTCAAAATCCGGCTTGGAGCCTGTACCGAAATAAAAACTCTCAATCCATAGAGCCTTCAACTAATGTCAACTATTTAATGTGACCACTGACCACCCATTCTGTTCACATAACCCTTCTCCTTATGCGGCTATGGAGACCGCAACATTGGCACGACGGAAACAAGGTAGGTGAGTGAATTAAGATGCAATTGAGGTCACGAGTGTAGAGACCGCCAAACCAACAATGAATCACTGCAGGGTAGGTGACTATGGAACCGAAATAAATGCACTCCAGGTCATTCACTCGGTGTCCTCGAAGTTATTTATGCAGCTCGGCCAATTTCAACAGCCATTTCAAAAGGGGGTTGGCCGGGAAGAGGGGGAGGGGAGCGGGTGGGGACGAGGAATTTACCACAAATAGTTGAGGTTTAGTCAAGGCTTATCTGCGCAGCAGCGCTGGAAACTACTAACCTTGGTGATGGAAAATTAATTCAATAAGCACATTTCGTTTATTGCATTCATTTATAACCTTGTATCTTAATATCAATACTAATTTGTACACCTATATGGCTACCAGTCAAATTTCTACCAAAACAAAAGTTTACGAATCGTTTGATAAGACTGCGAATAAATTGCTGTCATTATTTTTTCTACTTCTCGGGATTCGATATGTCTACCTGTCTGCAATGCGCATTTAATTCTCTGACATGCTGATATATGAGTGTCAAAGAATGACTTTATTTAAGCTTTGCTATTTTTACTAACATCTCATTAAATACGTGGCTCTCTCTTTCTTCCTCTCTCACTATCACTAATTTACTTAAATTTAATATTAATTCAGATCCTTATACTCGAAGTAATTATTAGAATATCGATTAAGAGAGCACCTTCTCAATTTTAAGAAGCTATCTTAATCCGATAAATTTAGAGGGATTGAACTATTCAGATGAAAATTTCAGTATTAGTAGTTCCAAATGTCAAAAAAGAGTACAATTCACAATCTTCACTCCAACTTTACGTCATTCAAGCACCCACAGATTATCATTCTTCCAGACACATTGGCTATACTAACGATGAAACGCTTGTTTTAGAAGTAGATCAAATAGCTGCATCGCCTGCCGTCTACAAGAACTTGCTTCTGAACACATAAAGGAACCAGAGAATGTGGAAATCACATCAGGGAGGTCACCAATTATGCAGCGGATTGTTATAAAACTTTTCCAGAAGTAGTCGTGTGCCAAGAAACACAATGACACAGAAGGCTTGTTATTCAATGTTTTTTGTCTACTTTAACCATCATGTGACTATTGAATGTTGATTGTCTGAAGGGTCTCTGCACTCACACCTCACATGTGCCTCAACGTGTCGGCAGCACACCACACTCGATGGCAGTGGGATCAGTAACAAGTCGCCCATTCCAAAATGTTCAGACGAACATGAGATTCTTTGGTTAAATTTGATATATTGTACGCAGTCAAGAGCATTTTCCTAAACCCCTCGAGGCTTGTCAAGTTGTATTTCAAGTGACAGTTGTTGTCTTCTCTGGAATCCGTACTATTTTTGCAATGGCTATTTATAAAATGCGATCACGATCCCATTCTATTTCCATCTCTATTGTAATGAATTTTTTTTTTCTTGAATTCATTAAGTCACGATTGAAAATTTAAATTTCTAATAAATAGACAAAATTCAAGTATACTTAGGCTTCGGGAATACGGCATAAAAACCGTTCTCCACATCTGACTGCATAGATTGTTAATAAAGTGTAATAGAAATAAATTTTTTAAATTAATCAAAATTGACTTTTTTCTTTATGATGAATTTCAATGACTAGAAAATAACCCCAGAACTAGTAAGGGACCAGCATACTAATAATCCATATTTTCAATAATGTAATTATTTTCAGCTTACTTTTTAATGAATTCGAGCTATTTTTCGTCAGAGTTGCTCTGCTAGAGTGTTGCGAGAATTCACCTTTTACGTACCTCGATACCTTTTTTCACTGTGTAAAAAGACAGTTGTGATGGTAAACGAAGCTTCCTTATTTACAACTTATCGCTTCCAGACAAGATTACGATTTGCTGCCGAGGTGTTAGGGGGCATGTGAGACGTGAGTGCAGAGACCTCTCAACCAATCAACAATCAATAGTCATGGCATGGACAACGTAGACAAAATTTTACCTGAAATTTAAATCCTCATAGGGGTGGCAATAAATTTTGCCATTTATGCTTTGAGCCAAACGATGTGGGTGGTCAACTAATCCTGGTGAACGAGTGGCTTGATAGAAGGAACTGTCTCGTCACATCGATTCCAAGACACCCTTCATCTTGTTATTCAATGATATCCAGGAGTCAACTAAGAAATCTCATGCACACTTGCGCAGTCTTAAGCGTACAGTTATGAAACTGATCAAGCATGCACCAAGTACACTCGTGAGTGTATCGACCTCTTGGCCAACCAGTTATCAAAAGTCGCTGCATTAATATTATTTCCTTAATTGTATTTCAATGTCTAAGCTTTGTGGTAGTTTTACACAGAATCGGAATAAACGTTTTTCACACCCAGTGCACTGTTTGCCTAGTTTTGTTAGGATCGTATGACCAAATTCCTGAGCAATTTAATGCTTGTCACTCCTTTGTTGCGTAACATCCACTACTAATTGTCTGTAAATAATTCGGTTATTAATAACTTCGACCCTAAATTGCCATTTATCTATTCATTTTCTAAACAACTAGGCAGAATATATTTAATTAAAGTTGTGGGTTAAGTTACGCTGTTGAGAGCACACCGCTGACATGACTGAACCAAAGAATCTCATGTTCCCCTGAACATTTTGGAATGGGCGACTTGTTACTGATCCCACTGCCATCGAGTGTGGTGTGCTGCCGACACGTTGAGGCACATGTGAGGTGTGAGTGCAGAGACCTCTCAGACAATCAACAATCAATAGTCACATGATGGTTAAAGTAGACAAAAAAACATCTAATAACAAGGCTTTGTGTCATTGACGGAGCGCAAAAAAATTGTATTTCATGGTATACGTCTGTTTCTTCCATGTTGTGGAGGTTTACTCGGCATAGAGAATAAGTCTTGGCTCGCTCTTTTGGTAATTCACTGCAGGACACAAATAATAAGTGCCTTACAACACGATCCTCATTATTCAATTTTTCTACTTCATTGATTTTTAGTTGGCGTTGACGTGTCCGTACAGATCTCTAGCCAAGCAAATTATGAAGATTATCATTATGAAATCCTGATCAGAATTTTGCATTTAAAGTGCTTTTGAGATTCGATCTGCCCCTATTTGGCACATATTTAAAAGCTTTACATTAGCAATGGGGGGTGCGCGATAGACTTACCTCCACGTGGTGCACCCTGAGCAACGTACGATAGACTTACCTCCACGTGGTGCACCCTGGGCAACGTACTTTCTTACGGCAAAAATTCTATCACTCGGCATTCGTTTTTCTTCATGCGGCAAAAAAGTCTATAACTCGGCATTTTCACTTCTATTTATTGTGATTAGCTTGAAAAAAGGCTATAAGAGAAATCGCCCTCGTCAGGGCGAATCACAACGTCTTCAGATCCTCCAGTGGAATGCTGGAGGGATGTCACAGGACAAAAAGATCCAAGTCCAGAAAATCCTACAAACCTATGATGTAGACATTTTCACAATTATGGAAGCAAACCTTTCGGATGACAAACTGAAATACTACCAATTCCCAGATTACACCCCGTACCTTCTACCTAAATATCGGCAAGTTGCAAGTGGAATTCTGACTGGAGTAAATGAAGGCCTCAAATCACATGATCAAATCAAGAGTATGGACTCAACACAAGACATATACGAAATAAACAGATTAAATGTTTGGAAATTTCAAAATCACTTCAAGATATTTGCGATCAATAATCCACCCTAGAATAGTCCCAACTTTGATTTCCTGAATATCTCACACAAAACTATAGTATTAGGAGACTTCAACGCCCATTAAGAATACAAACATAAATGGAAAGGAAATTTCAAATCAGCATATGACTTAGTATGGAAAGAGAAGCTAATTCTAAAATTGGCAAAGATTGGTATTAAGCATAACATACTAAACTGGATAAAAGCATTCATTGGACAAAGATCATGTAAAGTCAGATATGGAAATGCTCTATCAAAATCCAATCTTTTGCAAACAGGCCTTCCACAGGGAGCTGTCACAAGCTGCACTCTTTTCAATGTCTTCATCAATGACATAGCCGAATTGGTACAGACAGTCACGGGCGTTAAGTGCTTACTTTATGCAGATGATCTTGTTCTATAGTATTCCGCCCCTAAGAAAAACGCTAAGGAGAGGACAGAAAGTGCTCTTAATAGTGCACTTATGCTACTAGCAAACTGGTGTGACAACAATGGAATGGTAATTAACACCGCAAAAACTGCATTCCAAACATTTTCTTTGGCCCATCAGAGCATAAACCCGCTCTTAAGGTACAAGGATATNAATGCTCCAAGTTACAGGAAACACCACAATAGGCTCCCTTATCAAAGAGAAGGCCTTGATCCTGTATGAGAAACTACTGCGCATTCCCATGGACCAGTTCTTCAGCTCCTATGAGAATAGACCAAGACATCTGAAAACGCAATCTGGTCTAATACAGAAAGCCATAGAACTGAAGAAAGCGTTACAAATCGATGATCAACCAAAAAGCCTCTCTCTACCCATGAACCCATTAGCAGACATTGATGTAGTGTGTCGCACCCAACTGCTCGACTTCTTCAGGAAATCAAACACCCCTCCAGAACAAATGCGCTCACTGGCCCTTGAGACAATCAACGTCAACTATCCTGGAGATCAATGGCTCCAAGTCTTCACTGATGGGTCATACACAGAAAACCAAGCAAACCTTGGTGAAGGTGTCTATTCTGAAATCTTCGCTTTCTACGCAGCAGCGGGACATAATAGATCCGCTATTGAAGGAGAAATCGAGGCCATTAGGATAGCACTATGCCAATTATGTTGCCTGGATACGAAATTCACCAAAGCGGTGATACTTTCGGACTCACAGTAAGCAATAAACTCAATTGGAATCAGAGAGCCACCCAAAACAACTGAGATAAAGGAATGTAGAAAACTCTATGAGCTACTGAGAGAGAAAAACAAAACAGTGGTCCTACAATGGATTCCTGGTCACTGTGGCATTAAAGGCGATGAGCTTGCTGACACACTTGCTAAGAAGGGGACAACGATCAGGAGAGAATTCCAGACCTCAAGGTGCAACGAACTTAAAGCTCGAACAAAGGAGAAACAGTGAACAGCTGCACTCTCCGACATACCCGACTTTCACAGATTGGTATTATACACTCAACCCACGTACCCTCTATGTAACCTACAGGATGAAATTGATTAGACCCGCCTGATTCGGTGTCTGGTCCTAAAGACAACGACGGAAATCCAGAGATAACGGAAAGCAAGAAGACAGTTAATGAACTGCTATCAATTGACTGATATATATGTACCCCCCCCTCCACCCATGGGGAAGCTGAAGTCAAAGTTAAGAGCTAATGATAAATATCATAAAGCCTGCCATTTGAAAAAAATATTAGCAATGGTTACTGTCTTGATGCTGAAATACCATTCAATTATGCACTTGGGATCACTCTTGAACATGATCTCAACAGTTAGGGAAAAATTACACAAGTGATAGACTAAGGCGGATATTGTTAAACCCATTATTAAACGAGCAAATTAATTACTGGTTTTTGTTTTCACCCTTCATTTTAGCCCTAATATCCCTTTGCTCTTTTATTATTAGCTAACTTTTATTTTTAATGTTGCACTCATCTAATGGAAAAATTCTGCCAGTTGGAAGATTATCTATGGGTGCCTTATGGTCGATCCCTCAGCGCCTTCCGATCTCCTTTTCATTTCTAAGGGACCGGTGACATAATAGAATCCACATGTACAATTACTATTCTACTTCACATTTTAGTTGCATTTGGTTGGCAATTTTTTTCAACGAACACGAGCTCCTTGTCTGCGCTGATTTAGAAGGAAAATGGAGATTCAACAGTGCTTTTATTAATATCTTATTTCACCTACCAAGGTCTAGCCAAAAATTTAATTTCATGCCTGTAATAGCGCCACGATGTTTAACGACGAGGAGATTCGAACAGTCCCCAATTCACTATTATGAACCTTATGTATGCTACCGTGAGGAATGATTGGTTCCATGAAATTCATAATTTTGCTAAAGGCATAATGGATAGTAAAAAGGATTAGTATATTTCTAGTTATTTACTACAACAATCGAAATTTTAAGTTAACATTATGCCTAACCGTGGAAATAATTAGGATTAATGTGAACTCAAGATGCTAATAATTTTCAGATTAAAACACCTCAATGGAATTTCCTCATATTTTCTTATCCTCAATGAATAATTCATTTCTGTCATGTTAAACTAAGGATTTAGTTGGTGTCCAGCCACAATTGTAAATGGAAAAATGATTGGCAAATACATTGGAAATAAATGAATCATATGTGCTTTTTATCAGAATCACTGCTTTAAGAAAATTATTTGTGTTATTAAAATTTCAACCATTTTTTTTCCGCAGCCATTGGCATTCAATGCACTAAATTCATTATTCTCTTCGGAAAACGCAGTGAATTTACAACAACTGGCAGGAAGTCTTTAGCAAAATTATTAGTTTATTACCAAAATTCATTAGAGATATCAAAATGAAGAACTCCGGTAATACCCCGAGGGCTCATTCTTTATTTGCAGCTGACCAACAAGCCTTTTCCGTGCAATGTTTACTAGAGCAAACGGTGAATTAATTTCCTGCTTTGACATTTAGACAAAATATCACATGATATTTGGTAGAATGTGAAGATACTTGCGTAATTGCATGGCGACTTTTATTTTATGATTCAAACCGCGTAAGACAACTTTGGGGCTTTCATACATGAAATCAAGACTTCTACGGCTGCATTTATTTACACTTTCCTTGCTTCGACTAATTTCAGAAAACACGCATCCAAACTAAGCCAGTTTGTAAGGTCAGACCTGCTAGTTGATATAAGGTGAGTACATTTTTCCACTTAAGCGACTCTTATTGACCCCGTTTTCTGAATTTAATTTAAAAGGTTAAACGCACGCGCTTCAACTCTGCAATGAAGATATGTCTAGTCCTATAAATCTCCTCTTACGTGATCACAACATCCACTCAAGTTAAATTCTCGTGCAGCTGATCCTCACCAGCGCTACAGAGCTAAGACGGGTTGAGTCAGGAACTCTCAGATATTGTCTTTAACCTAAGTAGATAATACCGTGAGCCAAAACAAACATCTAAAACGGTCACTCTACTAGCCTTTTACTAATAGATTTGCAAGGAATAATGCTGGGGAGTTATGGATGTGTACAACACAAGAGAGAGTGAGCCCTTCTCAAGTTTAGTGTAATCTATGAGATTGTATTGAAGGCTCAGGTTTTACGAAAGTAACGACTGTAGTTAAAATATTTGGAATGAAGACAATTTCCAGCCATCTCCACGAGAAAGGTGAAACAGGAAATGTCCTGGCATCTCACTATTGATTAACTAGGCCGAATTAAAAAATTTTAAGCATTCATGTATTTTCCTCGAGTAACTAGAGTTGTCCATTTCAATCGATAAATAGGCTCCAGTTTTGTAATCTTTCTAAAATTAGACGTAATTTACTGACATGTCTGGAATTTCATAAGAATTGACATTAGAACACACTCCGCTAAAAAGATTTCTATATCCCTTATCCTCATAACAACACAAACCCAATCCCAACCTTCATAACACAGAATAAGGCCGCAAATTTTCTACAAACACGCGTTTAAATAAGTTTGCGTGACTGACAACAAATGTTCACTACACATCAAAGATCCAATGGGGGATCAAATAAACTTCGACGTGACCTACAAAAAACACCTACAAGGTGCCTGAAAAGCGAGAGATAGGATGAATTTAATGTACATAAAATCATCAGAGATGAATCTAATTAAAATTAGTTGTGAGAGTCAACCGCCGTCCATTTCGAGAGGGAGTGGTCTCAGGTAACAACTGTCTGCTTAGGCTCTCTGAAAGAGCTTCAAGATCCAGACAATCGGGCTTAGCGCCACCATGATGGGATGGGGTTGAAGTCCCAGATTCGGGGGGAGAAGGAGAGGCAGTTGAACGGTTTGAGTTAGAGCGTTCTGCCTCGTGATGATCATTACAATCGTCATCAGAATCGGCATTCTTTGCCGACTTATTCTTCTTTAGCATACTAACGGTTCCAAGCTGCTTATGTTCTTGCATTCTGTCATAGATAAGTCCACGAACTCCGAGTTTCTTGAGTTGCTCCATATTCTTCGAATCGTTCGAAGCAGTCCCCCAAACGAGAACAATAAGGCCTAGTTCTCTTGCAAACCCAGCCCTATCGGGTTTTCGAAGAAACTCATCGCTGTTAGCCGCAACACCCTGGAGAACGAAAAATGAGAAGACAGTTAGAATTCGTTCGCAATAGGGGCATAAAAAGAGTTACAGAGAATCTATATGTCTACATCACCTCCTTAAAAAAAATTCGCGATTAGGTTAAATTAAATTCAAGTTCCATTTAGCTCAAAGGGGAACAAGATTTAACATTTTCATATGAATTGAAGCACCAATTAGCAAACCCAACCAATAAATCATTTGATTAAATATTTACCTACTAACCTCCCGATAAATAGTTTTCATTAGATCTTAAGTTGTCAAATAGCGAGTATGACATTTTGAAGGGTGACGCCTTTACCACCCTTCTCCTTTGAAAGCCACAAAGGTTCACAGATTGGGCACTTGCCAGCATTAGGTTCGTAATAAAATGTCTCCTTATAATAACGATGCCGCATTTCCCTTGCACTTTTAATATTTTTCATAACTTAAGATTAATACACGATTCTCCATAAAATACTTAGATCGTATCAGGCTCATATTAAACTCACTCACCAGGCTAAAGATAGACTACTGATCATTATTATACCTAATAGCAGTTCTATGCAATTATTAAGACACTATTGATTGCATTGGAATGCGTTTTTGAGTATTCTATTTAACCAAAATGAGTATTTGAAAGTCTTCGAATGAGATATCAGGAACACATAACTCCTATGTCTATTGTTCTTAAAACACTCACAGGAACAATAGCCAAGCCTCTTTAAGAATGCGTTCCTCGATATTTAAATTTAGTAGAGGTGGAGGGGGGGGGGAGGGGGNGGGGGAGGGAGGGGGCGGGAGGGGGGCGGGAGGTAGTATTGAGCCTCGATGGTGTGAAATGTGAATACAGACAACCATGGTCAAATGATGCAAGTGGCTATTCCACTCTCCGGATGTACCCGAACTACTTAACTATACCACCGGCACATAAATTAAATTATTAGCCATTTCATTCATAAGATGTGAGTAAATAGGCTTAGATCACATGATCTCCACATTTGGAAGACCTATACACATAACGTCTACATATTATGCCATCATTTCAAGTATTTAATAAGGAAAACTCAATGGACCTTACCAAGAGTTCATTTGCTTTAGCTGAATAGCAGAGCATGTCAAAAGATCCATGGCGAACGTCTTTGTACTCTGGACAGACACCCAATTGAAAAACGGGGAAACGTATTTGTTTAGCCTGCAGCCTAAAAATAGCATGCAATATTGCTTTAAATTCAAAACATTAAGCAGACAGTAAATGTAACGGTATAAAATTTACATAGCACAAGTGTCGGGGTCAAAGCATGAGAAAAGAATGCGACGATTTCCACAGTATTTAAAGATCTCGCGAAGAATAGTATCAATATAAAAGTTTCGCTCAAAGAAGTTTGACATCTCGCTTCCTCCCGACTATAGGAGAGGAGACAAATCAGTGAAATAGTGAATATGGTTAGGAATCAGAGCTCAATTTAATCCTTAATGCTTACCTTAAAATCAAGGGGATATTTGACCTCAATATCGAATCCAAGCTCTGGATCTACTTCCTGGAGACATTGACGAAGCAGTGGGAAATCTTGCAGCTCTACGGGATCAGAATCTTCACGATCCATGTCTTGAGATAAAATAGATAGTTAGAATTTGCAAAGATAAAAAACCATATTTTGAAAATTCCTAGTAGATATTTGTTAGCTTCTGTGGGTTCTTAGAGCCAAATCGCTCCGAACAATGACATGTAAATAGTTTGTCAAAGGGACTGCTAACCTTAAGCAAAATAAAAAGGCGATAATGAACGTAAAAAGACGAAGGAAAACACATCCTTTCTTTGCAACCCTGACAGAAAGGTCATACAATAGTCAGTTAAACAAGTGCATTGGTTAAGAAATTTTAAAAGAATCGTTTATTTTAGAGAGTGAATTACTATTAAACACCAAACGAGGGCACATCTGAAAATAGATAATCATTTTAATATTAGGGATTAGAGTTATTTTAGGATAATCACGTGGACAAAACCTCAGGCAAGATAAAGGGGGGGAGAATCATACGAGGTTGTACAAGATACACAGAAAGGAAAGCAAATGGTGAAAACCCGAAGCAAATCGGCAAAAGGTGGGCAACAATTAAAAGGCATTTTACTCCAATAATTACACCAAAGGCTCGTGGAAATGACGCCAAGCAACACCCGAAAGCAATTCATGGTTGAATACGATAAGATAAAGATGGGGACAAACTTTGATCTCCACGTTGTCTTTTACAGCCCTTGCTTTGATAATATTTACAATAAGTCACGAACATCACAAGATGGGTTAAAGTTAAAAATAAAAACCCTCGTGAAAACATTAGGGTCAAATTGTGTAAGCTGTTAAAAAAAGTGTTCAATCATCATGGAGACAGTGGAAAGAAGAATGAATTTGGAAGTCGTTAATAGTATTCGTTTACTTAGATACGCAATGGGGCATAATTAACAAGCATTAACGAACAAAATGATCGATATATCAACTGAACTTTAGGTCAACTAGAACAGAAAACTCGAATTTATTCTATCGTCAAGGTTACAAATACGCAAACCAAAAGAAAATAGAACATGTAAGGCAAACATTGCATTCTGCCTTTTTTAATCGGGGCTTTAACAACCCCAAAGGCACTAAAACATCAACGAAATTTATGTTCTAGTACATAGACGTTGCCGATGAGAATCTCGGTCTAAAGATTTATAACGGGCAAGATCAACTTAAATGAAGCGTCAATGTTAGGACGACGTAAAATCTTAATGACGTATTCAAATCCCTAATTGAATCTGGTCCTCATTAAAGCAAAGAAGCCTTGTCATAGGAACTCGCATGTCAGTATATTGAAGAGGATGGGAATATGGGAAGGGCTGCACCAACTTTCTCTATCTAACAAATTTGTACAGATAATTGTGTCAAGAGAAAGAAAGAGAACGTTAGTGGGAAGAAACCATGGCTGCCACCAAATCAAACATCTATTCCACTCAATAAGTTAGACCTATATTTGTCCATTGAAAACTTCATTTATGCAATTGAAAGAATGCGTGGGGAATAATTAGTTACGAATTACTGAGACAGGGCTAAACTGTAACAACCTAACTCTATCATTATCAGCAGTAGGGAAGACTAAACCAAAGCATGATAAGATAACTGTGCAAGATTACTTAACAGAAAGGGACAACGCTCCAACATGAGGGGCAGGAGCTGGCTAAAATTTGACAGAGAAGCCATAATTTCGAAATTAGTAAGTTTCCAAGAGAAGATTAGCTTTTGGGAACTGGACAATAATCTCGCACAAAAGTAACACAGTTGAAATAAAGATAATTAAACTGAAATTCTTTGAAAAAAGTTTTTGACATTTTAGATGCCAATTATAATAATAAAAAACACGGACTTTCCTTAGTGAGCATCGAACTTCATGATCTCTGAAGTCGCAGATGAGCATATGCTGCAATAAAACTCACCTTCGTCTGTTTGGGGTTCAGTGAGGACAGTGGCGTGCTGAAGACGAAGTTCACGAAGGTACTCAAAGGGTAGATCCTTCACAGGAACTGGGAAATTTGTCAGTTGGCCCTTCTTTTTCTGAGGCAGACGAGTATGAAACAAAAGGCATTTTAGACAACGACAACGAAACAATAATAGTAAATTATGAAGCTTACCTTGCGAGGAGTGATGACTGTTTCAAAGTCATGGTAAACAACGACCATATGGTCCTTTGTGAGTTGAACATCCATCTCAACAAAATCCGCTCCCTAAAAAAGGAGGCGGAACTTTAGTAAAATTTATACGTTTGATCATAAAAAATTAAGATCCTACATAGGCTCTTTATTCAAACATACACACAAAACGAATATAGAGAGAGCAATAAACATTAAATAAGTCAAGTACTGACAAAGGCATATTTTTGAGAGAAATAGGAAGGCGAATGCATTTTCTCTTCATCACAGCAAAATCACCAAAAGATAAATACATATCACGTGGGTTTGTTAAGAGGGATCACTGTAGTTGGAGTACGATGGAAAATAAAGAACTGAAATAGACGTTACCAACTGGATGAAATGTGCGACAAAATAATTTAAACCACTAAAGCTGAAGTAATCGACGAAGCCACTGTAAGAAACCAAACTGCGTTTGACTCACCAAATTATGTGAAGTCAAAACTCTATAAAACAATGGTCAATAATTAATTTGGAATTGGTAAGCTAATAATAATAATGCTAACTCTGTGACCGGCCCAATGTTAATGTATGTTAAGAGATTAAGGCAAACTGAAAGATATACTATGAAATCGTACAAGAAAAATAGTTTAATCAGTGTATACTTAGAGTAGCGTAACCATAATTATCTCAAGCTGATCAATGACCAACCTGAAGAAATGGTTAATTAACTGACGAGACAAAGCAGAAGTTTGTCGAAACGTACCATAAAGTAACAACTCTGACTCAAAACCAAAGCAGTTTTACGTCGTTCGAATATAATCTTAATAGATTGGCCTATAATTACACAGAGATCAACTATAGTGGCAAGTAACTATGGCTTTATAACCCAATAGGGTAGCAATAATGAGAGTAACAATAATTTAGCTTCAGAACACTAAATTGCTATAATATAGCAGGCAAGCGCGAACTGTCCTTAAACTGAGCAATTAGAGAGACAGAGAGATATGGTTTACAATTACATGTTTAACCGCGGTCTGGAAGGAACCAAGAGTATTTTCCTTAATTGGCGCGGGCCTGAAATGATTTGGAAAAAAGAAGAAAAAAGGTTAAAAACATCGGTGACCTGGCGGCTGGATACACAGAGTAAGCCAAAGACCACCAGACAGGTGCACCGCAATTGAAAAGAAAGTCGCGTTAATCACAAAAAAGAACGTACCTCTCTGCATCCTTCTCTTTCTTGGACAAGTAATAAGTGCCCATTCCACGATGACCAATATCAAGGGCGTCCCGTTTCTTCCAATAGTGCTTATAACTCACATCAAATTTGGGCGGAGCCCCACCCACAATGGGATTAATAACCATATAAGAAACTATATAAAAATTGATATTAGTTTCATTATGAAATCAATTTACTCTTGACATCTCCAATAGGCCCGCTTTTATGATTAAGCAACTGGATACGCTTGTGTCCCCAGTAATCAGTGAAAGGGCCGAGCCAAGCGGTCCCAAGAGATACAACTGGTGGGAGCTTTTCATCTTCTTTTCCTTAAAATACAAAATTAACATGGTCAATGAGGGGAAAAGACACCCAGATTATTAAGGGAATAAAGAACACTGTAAATGTTAACATAAGTGAATGTATAAAGGTTATAATTCTAATTTAATAACACGTGAATTTTCATTAGAATTATTAAGTAAGGCTAAGCAATCAGATTAAGTTCGTGCCTGCATAGTTATAATAAAAGAGAAATAAGCAAATGAGGCTATAAATGAGGCGTCTTCCTCCGAGATTAACTGCAAGACATTACTTGACATCAATCAATATTTAGATGTAAAGCAACAATTAGGACAACTTAGTCTATCATTTTTACATAACCTTAAGATTATACACTAGAACCATGTAATCAGATCTCATTTCGAGCCTGTAATTATTGCTCACAGTTGTTAAAACATTTACACCCTAGGTATCAAGCCATGGAAAATATAAATTCTAATCATGACATTAAAATAATGAAAAATTAAAAAGAAAAGTGTACAGGATTTCATTAAACAGAAGACACTAGTACAGTAGCTAGTCTCGTGTAGCTAAACTAAAATTCCTTTGAAAGTTGCGAATTTGTTTTTTTCATTAAGGTCAACTTTGTCAAAAGCTTCATGGAATATCATGACTCCTCAATTACTAAGATACAATAAAAATAGTAGAATTAGTGAAAGAGAATAAAAAGCCGGAGAGCTCACCATCATTCTTACTACCATTCTGTTTGACAACCTCAATGAAGAATTCCAACTGAATAGCAACGTCGTCACAATTGAGGACTTCGAGGTAAAAAAAGACATCTTCCGTGCCCGAATAGAGAGTGCCCCAGCAACCAGTGTGTTCAGGAAGACGTCTAGTGCATCGTTCCTTCGCAAGTACAGAGACTAACACAGGCGGCTCTCCATTTTGAAATGGGGCAGGCGATGTTGATCTCGGAGTTGAAGGACAAGTGGAGTTGTGGCTGGAGATTGGCGATACCGAAAACTCACAGCGTCTAGGAACCGGAATAGAAAAAGCACTGTTAAGATTGCCCCGAATGGGTATTGCTTGAGACCCCCCAGAAGAATCCTTCGGAGGATAATCATCAGGGAACTCCAAACTGGGATCAATTTGTTGAGAATGAATCTCATTAGCTAAATTCGGCTCCTCTGAATAGATTATATGACTTGAGCTCTTTGTATTTTGCTTGGTTGTAATCCTTTCATCCGGATAGATTGGAATTTCTAAATAGAAATACATCAAAAAAGTATAAAATTAGAATATACCTCCTTCCAAAGCGTTAATCAGGTCATTTCCTTTCATCACCGATTGACGGCAAGTTACGTAAATTCGCTGGCCCACTAACTTTGTTAAATCTCGAGTGGACGATGATAAATAAGAGAGGGCATTTCTTGACAATTTCAAACCAGCAGCAGGCAGACGTACATGAACCTCAGAATGATTGATCAGATAGCCACGTTGAATGAATGTTCCATTTTCTTTAATAGAAATAATATAACTAGATATAAAAATACCATATTTCCCAAATTTAACCGTTTTCATTTCTAGTTCCCCCTTGTTAAATGAAGATATATTAAATTCACGAGGTTTAAGTCGAGACTCCCAGGCGAGAATAATGATTTTCTTGTCGTCAGAGAATTGGTCGGGATCGGTTCGTTTTTCAGCAACATAAAATCTATATTTAAAATTTTTTTTGAATACGTCTTTGGGAACATCTAAGGACCAGAGATCAGATCTAGGAAAATGAGATTGACAATAAAAGCAGAACATACCCAGCCATCTTCTGAGCACGGAATTTACACGGTTTGCCCATTAGAGGGTTCCAATTTCCGAAATCTGGATGATTGCCGACAATTCCAGCAAAATAACGGCTGGAATTAAAAGTATCGGTATTGCAAACGTAGACACAAAGCTTTTCCAGAGCTTTGCAATCAACGATAACTGAAAATGGAATGCGGTCAGTAAGATCGGTTTTCTGCATGGTTAAATTCCTAGTAAGAGGAAAGAGTTTTGCAAAATATTTGCGGACAAGAACAACGCCTAATTTTATCAATGCTGAGAGGAGAAATAATGAAGGCCTTTATAAGAGCGGCTAGCATATTGGGTATAAAACAAACATGATGATAGGTCGCGATAATATATTAGCCAATAGTGCATTTGATTCCATCTTTTCTTAAAATTACTTTATATTGTAATTTTTAAAAATTAAGAATTATTAAAAATTTTGATTTGAATAAAAATATTATCCCCTTTTAGATGTGGATATAATTTTAAAATCTTCAGGTTAAATACATTCACCCCCATTTTTTCTCAATTTTCTCTTAGCTAAATGGATATGAAAGTTATGGCTTCAAATGAGTTAAATTTAGTGCATTTACGTATTAATGGAGTTTCCGAGACTTATTTTGACCTTTCTATGAATAAATAAGAACCAGAATTCCTAAGTATATTCAACTTAGGTACGAAATACGAAGATTACTGTAAGCATAGAAAATTCATTTATCCTGTGTTCAAATGTATAAAAAATTTTAATGAATGCTGTATGGCAGTGGTAATAACTATCTCTGTCAGAGCCTTTAGGTAATGAAAATTTTAGAATTGTTAGGTTATCGCCAGAACTGTCAATCAGTTAAGTTGAAGAATTAGATTAAGCCACGAGCGAAAATTCCTTTAAAAACAAATTTTGTGTATAGAAAAATTTGTGTTTTCAATAAAGTTTCTTCCTCATATGAATTTCCATATTCTTCAAAATTTTCACTAAGTAAATGGTTCTTTACTTTAAGGCCCTCATTATGCAAGGTAAAAGTTTTTACGTATACCATTTTGTATACCTTGTTGCATACTGTTTACATTTCAGATATGCCATTAAAGTTCACATTTATAGTTCCACGCTGTTGTAATATAGCATCAACATATTTTCCATCGGTTTTTAATGGGTGTTCAGCATTATTATCTAGAAGCGAGGAAGCAGTTTTGGAGTAGCTCTACGTCAAATTATCAATTAAAGAAGCCATTTTCGGAAATAGAAGAAAATTTCAGGCGGCTAGTGATTGACCTTATGCCATTTTCAGTACAGGTAATTGTTTAAGACATCAGATATCCATAAATACATAGCAGATGGAAATGATTAGCGATAAAATCTACAATACAAAGGAGGTCCAGCTGTGCGTGCGCGTGCTTGCGCATAGACACTTAAGCTGATAGCAAACATTACTCCTAGACTTCAACGACGAGGAATTACTGACTCCAAATATTGTAATTTTTCGTATATTCACCCTCCTCCGTAAAAATCCAGATGCGAAAATGACTTGGTTTATTTACTCTATCCTATCACTAAAGCGTCTATCTATATAAAATTATTTCATAACAAATAAACGAATTCAAGGCCCCCATTAACTCATCGGGTGAAGAGAGTTCGTTTTCTTTTAACAAAACAAAATAAAGAAATGCCATTTCGCATCCTATGGGGAAAATAAGGTAATTTTAACCGATATGATTCAAATTCCTCGATGTTTCTCAGAAAATCGATGATTTAACAATCACTATAATGAACCCATCTTGCTGCACACTCAAAGAATGCCAAGGAACTCATTTGCTTCCATTTTTGACCAGTGATAAGATTGAGCAGCAAAATCAAAAGCTTCCAGGTTATGGACGTTTATCTGGTCACTCATGGCCTGAAGCCGACATCTCTTCAAACCCGAATACCAAGCAACATAGTCCCAAGAATCTATTTCCGAGCCGTGAGTAGAGAGTGCTAAATCTGAAATGGCCAATTAGCAATAGACTCCAGGCTTCTTCATTAACTAATCCACTCATAACAAACGAAGTCACTCCGGGGATGCGAATTCTATTGGAGGCGCTAATATCATCAAGATTGAATTTTATAAAGATGTTGCCGGCGGAATTGCAACGAAAATGCACACAACGTTTCTCCTAGAGTCAAATCAACGAGACAGAACCCGAACAGTAATAGAACGTTAAGCTAGACGCTCAGCAGTCATGGTGGAGACTAGTTACGAAGACAAGGATATGGTCCAGGAGAAGACGATCTTTAAGGATTACTTCTTGACAGATCGAAATATCAATGCTTTGGTTGGACCGATGGGCTCACTCTTACCTAAATTCGGGATGAAACCAAATCCACCTGGCGCATAATCTCAAATCCCATGGGAACAAGTAAATAGCGTCCATATTTTGTCGAAATCCCTCATCCCATCACTCCTAGTCCGTGTTGAAAACAGTTTCACCAAGGACCCACTAATAGTGAGAACGGCTTTTCTCCGACAGTAAGCAGATCATTCATCTCAATTCTTAATATACTCTTTAACCTGTAAGGTGTAGAAACTGCCATTACATTAGTACCAGCAACATTAGAGAGTAAGGTCCGAGGACAGGGTGTATGAAAAAGTGGCTATCAAAATGACAACCATCATAATCACTAATCGACACGACTGGAATATCTATAGGGACACATCTATCGCCGACAATTTAGACCAAAGGGGTTTGATTTATCCAAGTGAGAAGAATGTGGTTCTCTAAAATGTTCTGATGCTAATGATTTTTACAGCTCTTTCACTATCGAACAACTTGAGATTCACAGTGTTATTCATCTACTCTCGCGGGCGAACTCACTTCAAAGGCAGAAAAGATATTTTCTACGAATTGGCGTGCTACACATAAACATAATTTTCCGAAAATAACTATGTTTGGCATTTCAGCAACTTGGCGGTTAATCTATGTAAAAATATAACATGAAATAGACAGGAGGTGCTACACATGGATTTTTGAGTAGTTCCCAATACTTGGCGTTTAGTTGAATGTAAGATGGTATTACTTCATCACATTAATAACTTACCTCGAGGCATAGTTAGAAACCTGCTAGTCGTTATTTAAATCGAAGATTTCACATCTGACCCACTCTCAAACCAATTTTCCGATTTCCTCAGTAACCCGTCTATTATTAATATATTTGGTACCTTTCCCCAAATCAACGAAGTATCAAAAGACCAGAATGTAAACTAAAATTTATTTAAACTAAAGACGTTCTTTTATTTATTATTTCTTCAGTTAAAATGTTGGCCATGTACTTTCCAACCTGTATGGTTTCCATTCTTTTAATTCCCTCCTTTCATTTGAGCGTTCTTGTATCTAAGATTCTTAAACCGCTTTGACCGCAAAAGTGAAATCGTTGACATCACATGATGCGGTGACAATTCTGGTTTCGGAAAAATGAAAATGAGTTGAGTTAATAACTTTTGTGATAATTTTTTTCTTTGGATGAGCAATTCTCACATGTTGTCACTAAATTGTCAATCTTTTTTACCAAGAAGATGGTGCTCATTGTTAGTGACAGGTGCATGGATGAAATCGAAAACTGAGTTCAATCTAGCAAAATCAACAACAAGAACACAACATAAATCCCTCTATATTTTGTTTATTAAGTAGGTCTTAACCTTCTCTCCCTATTTTGAGTCAAATGTAGTCGAGCGAGATCTAATGGACAGGTATATCACAGCCGGATTGGAGTAACATTGAAAGGAGATTACGAGACAAGGACGAAGTATGTCAAGAACGGTTAAAATAACTACTATTTCTTTCTAAAATTTGAAATTTTCTAGGATGAACAATGACAATGCTGGGGATCTATTAATTTGTGTAACTGATACAAGTGGGAATAAAAGAGTTCCATAAAACAGATGGTAAGCAGTAAAAAACGAAAGTTAGGTTGTAAAACAAAAAAACCAATGCAAAGTTGATTGAAACATCGATTGTCGGAACGTTCCAATCAACTTTGATGTACAATTCAAGAGAGCCATGGAGGAATAGAAAGCGGCAAAAAATGAAGGTCTGCAATATTACATGAAAGTTTTTTAACAAAATCATTCACATTAAAAAGACATTAATTAAAAATTCTTTTATTAATAATACCTATCAACGTAAACACCCAAATAAGAATTATTTGTTAATCTAATGGTAGTACAAATACTTTGAATGGCTTTCAGGATTATCTTGCAAACCCCATTAACTGAAAAAATTGTTCCTTACTCTTTAATCACGAACATATTGAAAGATGTCAAGATTGCATTGCGGTTCATTTTATTAATTTATTAATGGCAAGAGAAAAAATAATCAATAGGAAGTTAAGATAAAGAGCTACAAGAAGAAGAATTTAGAGGAAAGACGGAACAGGAGGGGAGACTCGTGGACGGCTTTGTGTGGCTCATTTTCAGATTTATCCCAGTTCTTGAATCTTGAATACCCAAATAGAAATAGTTTCATTTATCTCTTCCCATTGTAGGATTTTCACCGATCTTGGATAAATAGGAGGCATAAATATCAGTGGGAATCATGGTAGTTTAAACAGTTTCCTAGTAAGAGAATTACTTAGTGTTTGAAGAATGGATTTGTATTAATTATTAGTTTAATATGTCTAAGAGAATTTTACAGAAATTGGGTCCCAAGCTGTGCGTGTTTCTTGGAATCTAATAAAAACCCAAGATGAGATGAGAACTTATCCGTAAAATATTGCAAACTAAACAAGGCAGTATTATTATTGGTAAGTATTTTATTGTAAGGAAACGAGGTTTAACAGATTTTTATTTAATATTCTACTTTCATTTACACTTAATTGTCTGATTACGATTCCGTCTAAAACATAAACATTTTAATTAAATCGCTTTAATAAAAACTAAATAATTTATGATTAGAACACATAAAAGCAAAATCTTTATCCATTTATACTTTTTTATATATTCAGTTTTATTCAATAAAAGATTCGAACACTATTTGACAATCTTGTAAGAGGCGGTGATTTTGTAATTTTGTGAAGATCGTTTGTCTATGCATTTATGAATTGTTAATGTTTGGATTATAAACGATCTGTTTTAGCAAACTTAAACTTATGGTATTTATTATTCGATAAATTTATTTATTAAATTTTATTGTCAGTCTTCTATCGCGTTTTAAAGTGAGTTTTAATGCTTTAGATATAATGTCAATACAAATTGATCAAAAGTATGCGGATTTGCAAGCCTGTTGTGCTTGTCTTGGTTTCGTAGACGAAAATGTTTACAAAGTTGATTCAGATGCTCCAGCTTCAATTCGTTCAATTTTACGCTATCTCCGTTACGAAAGTACGAATTGCGATATTCGAACAGAGTTGGGGAATATGAAAATCCTAGTTAGCGATCTCATTCCCCTACTTAAAGTCAGTAAATCTGATCCTGTCTTATTCGATCTCGCAGTTCGACTGATGGTTAGTCTAACCCAACCAGCCGTCGTCTGCTTTCGTAACGAAATTCCCTCTGATAGGGATCTTTATGCTGCTTTTATGAAGGTGGATTCTATTCTCAAAAGCTACAAACAGGCTTTCGCTGATGAGAACCTTTTTCGAGTTCTTGCTGAGCGTGTCGAAGAAGTATTTAATAAGGATTGGGATGAACGAAGTGATGAGGATCGATTGATGATTGAGAGAATCTTGATCCTAATTCGAAATGTCCTTCATATCTCCCCTGATAGTTGCACTGAACACGTAAGCAATTGGGATTTTTTTGTTGACTTTTAGAGAACGGATGAGGATGTTTCAATTCATGACCAATTGCTATGGACCATTCATCTTTCTGGTTGGGATGATATACTTCTTTTCTTAGCCAATGCTCAAGACGAGAGAGGTGTTTTTGCCTTTCATATTCTTGAAATAGTTTCACTAATGCTCAGAGAACAGGTAATTAATTTTTTTAAATGCAACATTACTGGACTCCTATTAATGCATTTATTTTCGTTTCAGACACCTGAGCAGTTGGCTTTAGCTGGCAAAAAGGCCGAAATTGATAATCCAAATTCACGGTATGTTTTCAGTCCATCAGGTTGCTTTCTTCCCATAAATTTGAAATTCTTATGTCATTTTTTCCTTAGAATTCTTGAAAGAATTCATTTACGCGAACAGGAGAAAAAGCGAGCCGCTTTGGCTGAGTTAAACATGCGGTATGTATTTTGAAATGGACATTTAATTATTTAAAAATGTATTTAAACCAACCATCTACGCACAATTATTGATTAGTGTGGACATTCGAAATGACTCAGCTTCAGCCTCAAGTAAATAATAGCTGCAACACGGCATTTTAGCTTTCAACCCCTAATGGCCGGAAAACACCTTTAATTAAGGTATCTTGATAGTTTGCTGCCTAGTTTCAAAGAGTGGATATTCATAACAATCACATTAAAGGATGCGGGTCATGTGTTTGCTTTATACGTGACTTGATTTAAAGTAAAAAGTCAATTATCATTGAGGAGAATGCTATGATTCCTGATGCGTGTATCATCATTAAGGCTCCATTTTTTTCCACTTTTTTGATATTTAACTACTTACAGATTATACTCATTCTAGTGATCAGAATATTATCAAAGAATCGTTTCAGCAATGAATTTTCCCAAGCTTATCAAGGAATGAGAATCTGAATAAGTTTTAGGGATCAGGAAGTAGGAAACATGAGATGCCGGAGTAAAGTTAGTTGGATATTCTTATTACTTAGTCATAATCGCTTCGGTGGAACCTTTGAACTCCTTGGAACTCAGTCCATTTCCAGTCGTCCCCTAATCTATCACCACGATGTGACAGCGCCTCTGCGTCGAAGTCACCTCGACTCCGGCAAGAACCAGACGTCGATCTCAGCCATCGGACAGGTAGATCTTAATCTGGGCAAACGAATTCGTCGCAAAGCTGTCAATCGTAAGCCCCTCATTGAACGCGAATATCATCGCCGGTCCGTTCTGAGTATCCAACTCTTTCTTCAGGTATTTTCCACACTCCTCTACTGAAATAATATTTAAGTAGTCTTAAGATTACTTTCTAGCTGGGCTAATTAGGAATGACTCAACCAGTTTTTTACGAATTGAAGAAAATATTTCTAAATATTAGCTATTATTTTTTTTGGAGGAGGGGGGGGGGGAGTGGAATGAGATGCGAATAAAAAATTTTAAGGATCTGAAGTTGTGATTACTATACACTTGTACTTCACATTTTAAAACCTTTGTTTCACTGCTCCCATTACTAGGCTATAATCAAATCGGCCCTTGAGAAACGTTGAAAAATGTATGCATGAGCACCTTATATATTAGCTAGCTTGCGTGAAGGGTTATGGTATCTTCAGTATTTACGAAAGATAGGAATTAAGGTTAAGGAATTATCTTCCCACCACAAATACCAATTTGAATTGGCGCTGTTGGTCTTGGTATCGTGCACCAATTGTCACGATATCGAGGATTGAGAATTTCTCATAACGACGAAACCTCGACTCTGTCACCTACATATTTCCTAACGAGGTTATTACTGAAGTCATTTGGGGACAAATATACGGGATATCGGTTTTGATAAACTTAAGTTCGTGTTCACTTCTCTTTTGTTATCAAATATATGATTGTAGCATTTAATTAAGGCATTGCCATTCAATACAGAACATATTTCCTCTATCTATTGTAGAAATTTTGTTGGGAGTTTCTGCAAAATTGTTACAATCTCCTCATGGCTTCAGCCAGGAGTGCGATAATGCGACAGAGCACACAGGCCAACGATGAGACTTACTATCTCTGGGCAATGCATTTCTTCATGGCCTTCTGTCGCCTCTATAGATTCCGTCCTCAGTACCTAAGTGAGTCTCTTAATGTGAGTGTCTTCAATTGGGTCTACACGCTCTCAATGGGTTATCGAGAGGCTCTCTTGACGGACAAACGAGGTGGGGCTAGAAATCAGAATGCCCTTCAATGTAGCCGACGTTTAGCTCTGGTTGTCTCGGCCTACAAGGAATTTCTTCTCTGTCTTCAAGAGATGCTCAGAGGGAGTGCTAAGAAGTTAGAACCGAGCATCGAAGGAGACGAACGGGAGACACATGAGGCTAAGGAACAGAGACTGAAAAATCAAAAACAGGTTGCGGAGTCACTGATGGGCAAGCATACTTTTATGGTTTTTACTACTTATTTGAAGGAAAAATCTATTAAAATAGTTCTAAATTTAACTATTGATATTTTGCAAGGACACAGTTGGCTCACTTCCCAGGGGAATGAGTAGAGGAGAGTTAATCGATAACCCAATGCATAAGAAAAGGAGGTTTTGCGCTTCACACAGGTACGCGGAAAATATTCGATTCATTTTCTGGTTAGATCCAAAACTTCTAAAACTCCTTGGGAAATGCTGCCACCTTACTTAGGAAGAATGTGGCTACCTTGGAGCCTCTATCGTTCTGTTCCCGAGAATTAGCCAGTAGTAGGGTTGGCCATCTTTGTACGTGCGCCTAGCAGTGTGTCTGTGTGTTTCATCTGCATACACACTTATGCAGCCTGCCAACTATGAGTCAATTTTTTTACCTTAAGGTCCTCTATGGCAAATGTTCTTTTCTTGCGTCGATATAGTTACGATGTTCTTTCTTTCGGATTGCTCTTTCCCCATCTTTAACTCTGTTTACATATTGAATAGTTGGATCTGTACGAAACTAATGTCAGGTCCAAAAATATTATTAAACTTCAGAATTTTATATCAGCCTAGATCCGAAGTCGATTTTTACCAGTCTTAATTTAATTAGTTATTCCATCATAATTTTTAAAATGCTGAGATTGTCTTTGGATACCATATTACATCCAATCGTAATACAGCACTTGGTAATGAAATCAATTGTTGATAAATAAGGAAATAGGACTGGTTCATTACCCATTTTGCCTCTAAATCACTTCCTCTCTTCATAACCGTGGTCATGTTTCCAAGATCTTTATGGTAACTTAACTGATGGTTATTGCATATCTAAATTTTTCAGCGAATATCTTCTACGTGGCCGAATACCAGGATCTTATCGTCTACCTCCTGCGTGAGTACAATGAATCTCTCCAGTCAAAGTACGTGGTTATTGCTCAAAGCTTTGCAAAATAATTGCTTAGGGGTGTAATATAAAATAGTAAGCGATAGGTGATTAATATAAGACTTTTCATTGCTAAATTCTCAGGGATTCTTTCATTTTCCCCAAAATCGATCTTGTTTTTTTGCGTTGAATAACTGTTTTTTTGGGGAAATTTTGGTGTTGGTATGAATTTGAAAGAAATTAAAAGGTAATCATTTATGAATCTATAAATACATTGAAAGTAATCGATATACGAACTAGCCAATTTGGGATCAATGTAATTAGATTTCAGTTATCATAATCACACCTTTTAGGTTTCAGCCTTAATCGTTTGGTGCACTAAGTAACCTAATGCCTGCAATTGCGAGTGTTTAACGAAAGCTTAGTTACGTCTCTTACATCTGTATTAATCTTAGAGTTTAGCCGCTATAAGCTTCTATTTGCTGTTTTGAAATCAGCGCAAATATTTTCCTTAACGAAGCAAAGGACAAATGCGCTTATATCAGCTCGATTCACAAGGATATCTTTCGTTTTCAAGACTGTATGTTATTTGAAAGATGATCGTAATCAGCTGTATTAGATCAAAACTCTAACCAGAAATAATATGGTGGTAAACATCGATAACCCACTCGAAAGAGGAAGAATGAATGATGTATGAGGAGATATTTAAAGGGCTAGAAAACTGGGGGAATAACTTCGAGTTATTAATATTGAAACTTTTTTATTTTCTAGGGAATATTTGCTAGATCTGGTGGAAGTCACTCATTTATTCATCAGTCTCCTCACATTCCAATCAAAGAATGCCACAACCTTAATCGTATCTCGACGTCAAAAGCGTCGGCAACGCAGCGAGAAACGTCGTCTCGAATGTGCTGCTCATAAGCAGCGACAGAAGGAAATGCTGGCTGCCCGGAAACGTCTTCTTGATCGAGCTAATGAGACTCCTGAAGAGAGGGCTGCTCGTCTAACACGAGTTTGGACGACCCTCTCAACCAACCTCCTCTCTGCTCTGTTGGGAAACCTTGAACTCCCACCGAGTGAGGAGCTACCCGAACTTTTTGATCCCACCTTGATGGGAGAGAATGAGAGTGAAGCAATGGCTATTCAGTTGAGAAATGCCATTCGTTTGGTGCACTCCGCTCTTCATGAAAATCAGGCCGCGAGAGCCCTGGCTCTAGCCAGGAAGATGTGGGATATTTGGCCCGAAGCGGCTCCATCTAATGAAGAAGAGAATGAAGTAGAGGATGAGGATGGAGGAGAGGATTTGGCGAGGGAGAAAATGAAGGCTGCTCAGGCGGGATTGGAGTCGATCAAGGTTGCTGAGTATACATCTCTATGGAAGATATTCGTGCTAGACTTGGCTGGTGAGTTTTAATCCACAATGAACTTTACTTCTGATTGGTCTAAATTACATGACCAATCGTAGCTTTTACCCACCGTTTAGGGGTATAATGCCAATGACCGCGAGTATAATCTTAGTTTTACTATCTACAAAATTATGAAAAATGTAAGCACAAGAAATCTTTGTTGTAACCGAAGCTTATTCAATTTCAACTCGAACTATATACACAGTGTAATTCATAACTCTTCACATATAAAATCTAAGGGATGTTATTTATCAGTTGATCCTAATCCCTTCCTGAGATATTTACGTCTTTTACGAAAGAGACTACTAATGCAATTGAAGAGGATTTAAAGCTAAATTACAAATGGGTGTTTGCTACAGACACTTTAACATGTATTATATTGCGTGGAGCATTTGCGAAAAAGTGCAACATTTAATGCCAATTATTGACATCATTATCCTTGCACTATTTTTCTACTTTATCGAATGTGCTCATTGTGATATTTTCTTTCCTTAAATAGCCGAAGAGCTGGAGGCCACAGAGAGTGCTCTTCGTGAGGAGACCACTTGGATAGAAGAGGATGAGGAGAATTTGATACGTCGGGAGTTGCTTGATTCCGAAGACGACGAGGAACGTGAATTAGATGTTGTGGAGAAGGAGGTCGCTTTCGATATCAACTCCTTCCTCCTTCGATTCACCCATCCCCACATCATTCGTTCTTTTACGTAAATTCACTTTTTCATTCTCCTTTTCCACTTAATGTTTCTGTGTAAAGTGAGGCTCTTTCTGAGCTAACGTAATCCCAAGGAGTTTAGTGGACAAAGATCCAGAGAGAAATAAGATGTCTGGTACATTTGGGATTACTCCAATCGAATCGGTTCTCTTATTATTCATGCTTGCACGCCAAAATATCTCCAGCAGGTGGAAGGGTGTTAGCTTTATAGGCGGCTTGCGTCCTCATTATCGATAACGATGCTGGGCTATTTAGTAGGAATTGCTCATCTCTTGACAAAACATGGAATCTGTCTCTTTAAGTCTTGCCGTCACCAAGTGGAGTGATCTCCTATTAGGCATCATTGGATCATTTGGTATTCATTTGCTATTCTATGTAACAGTTTAGCTTTTGCCCATAGCGATGAGTGATAATGACGATATCCTAACTATAGAAGCCTTCAAATACCCTCCGTTTTTAAAGTTTTGCATATTTCGCCTTAATAGCTTACTCTTAGCGAACTACGCATTGAATCCTCCATCAACGAACAACCATTTGGTACAACTCTTGCACAAAATCGTCGTCAAACAGAACTTACCCGGTGTTCTCTTCCAACTTCGACTTTTCCAAGTTTTCGAAACTATTGTTCAAGATCCTGTTGTTGGAAAGCTCGACGAATTCAAGGTTTTTTATACCTTCAGGTGTTGCTTATTAACATATCGTTTATAGGAATTACTACGATTTATTAAGTACATTCTTCGCAAGTTCTTCACGGCTTTTGAACATTCTCGAGCAGTTGTCGTGGAGGCGCTTTTCTTCAAGAGTACTAGAGAAGCTGCTGAAGCATATTCTGGATATGGAACATACGAATCTGGGTGAGTGTATATCCAAACTGCTGAAATCCCCTATTAGCTAGCAGCGCTTACGTTTATTAAATTTTTCTTTCTTTAGGCCAAAAACATCTAACTGGAGTCCAGAATTGGATAAAGAGTTGGACCAGCTCTTTGAGGCTTTTAGATACGACCCTGTACCTAAAGGTAACATTTATGCTTCTAGATGTGCGATATTTAACTATCAAAAGGATGTTTACTAAGACTTGGTTTTTATATAATAGGTGAAGATTTGGCTGATGTACTGAAACGAAATTTCTCTGATCCGACAAAAACTCGGCGTCAGATTATTATGCGTCTGATGTATCTTGGAAAGGTCGCCTCGGCTAAGAATCTCAAAATGATGACGTGAGTTATTTTAAGCATTCATAGTGGTTGAGCATACTTTCAGCCTTATTTGTCCCAAAATTAAGATAGGCTTGCTAAAATGCTCTTAATGAATTCACTAATTTGGTCACCAAGCCCAGGTGTTAGGGCTAAAAATTGAGTCCCTCACGTAGAAGACAGCATGGGATCAAAGCTTCTGCGGTTGGGTCCGGTGACAGCTGGTTAGTAGTAAAATGTCATCCATCAAGAGAGAAGTGGGAAACGTAAACCACTAATCGGTATTACTTTGTGTTTTTAAGTCAAGTGGGATTGCGCTTACTACTCCATTTATGTAAGTAAGAAATTCACGTAAGTTCATTTTGATGTGCGTATAGTTCGAAAACGATTTTATGAAATTTGTGAACGGTTATCCTTTCATCTTTTCACTATGAGGTTAGTCGAGAATTTATTTTCTTTGATGGAGATGGTCCCTATATTTTCATTCCATTTCTTTATCCTACATGATATTTTCCTACCAAAGGGTAGCAGATTTGATGTCAAGTACAAACTGGCAATGGTTGAGCCATAAATCGATATATAGGGCATATTTTTTGTATCAGATTAACACTCTTTTTGTTTGTTTATTCTTGAAGGATTCACGCAGGAGATGAGAGTGGATTTATTCGCCGAAGTCGTTCTAGAAGGCCAGGCTGGACAGAAGAAGAAGTGGTCCATTTGAAAGAACTCTTCCAGGAATACGAGGGGTCAGAATGTATGTTCTTAATTCCGAAGTATCTTAACCCTACATTCTTTAGACCGATTTGAAGATGTCATGACCGAACTAAAGTTGGAGCATGAACGTAAGCTTAGAGAATACGAACAATTTCAGCATCATGAAGAAGCGACTCAACCGCCGATTTTGCGGGACCGTCAGGAAGTTCGCAAAAAGCTATATGAACTGGGATTGGTTGAGCAAGCGAGGGACTTTGGCAAGATTAAGCGTAATCGAACACGCAAGAAATCGGAGTCCGATTTTGTCGAGTTAGGAGGAGGTATTTTCATGGCGAAAACCACTAAAGCGAGAAAATCTGGCAGGCGTAAACGAAAGCGGGATTCGGATGATGAGGAAATTGTTCATATCATCTCTGATTCTGAGGTGAAGTCTAAAGTTTCCAATATTTTAACTATTGTATTATGTTATTACCAAAGTTCGAATATCATGTAGTCATTGGATGAGTTTATTCCAATTTGCGAAATTTTTTCACACTATTAGCACTGCATTCGTTAATGCTCCATTAATCCGTAAATGCGCAAGTTTCTTAGATTTACTGGTGACGCGCATATCATAGGCCAGTTTAGATTAATTATTGCGGTTTGTTGGAGCGACATTCTTTTAGTTCATTCTGGAAACTTCAACAGCAATTCTACCCTCGCATTTCTTTTTGATAGGGGCAGTTCTATGGTCCTCCCATTTAATCTCTAAATCTGTTTCTACATTTGTTAATCTTTAGGAGCCACGATATCGCGTAACAGAACCAATCATTTCCAAGGAAATCCCTGTTGTAAACAAGGTAATTATATTTTTTTTCTAAATGTTATTATTATTTCAAATGGCAGGCTTTATGATATTTATCATTAGCCCTTAAACATTGACTTCAGCTTCCCCCAAGGGTGGGGGTACATTTATAGCAGTTAAATAATATTTTTTATAAATGTTATCTTCGGGTTTTGGAAGAGTTAACCTTTTAACCAGAACTTTTAGGCATCTATAACTCTTATCTCTTCATTTTTCGTGTACCACATTTTCATATATGTAAAAGTGAGAGAATAAAGGCCTATGAGATTGTATATCAGTGTTTCTCCTTTCAGAGTTCTAAGGGTACTTAGCTTTAATAGCAGTATATTGGGAAAGTACGAAAGCACCGCCTTTAGCTTCGGGATTACAGCGATCAATTTTAATGCTATGCGACCCTTTCTTCTCATTGATGTAACGTGAAGGCGAGCGACTTGAGGGGGAGTTCAAAGAGGCAAAATTTATCGAGACCACGTCGTTTTGGTTTACGATAATCTAAACGAGTTCCAAAGGGAACTATCATTTGGTCTGCCACTGAGGAGAGCCTAGAACCAAAATTGGGGTTGGTTTCTTTGAGTCTGAAATAGCAACGGGCATTGAATTTCGCCGATAATTTTTTTCCTAACTATTCCTTATGGCGAATAAAACACGTACAATATTGAATAATGAGGAAGTATCTGAACAAAATATAGCGGTTAGGGGATTTAAATACACGACGAAGTAGACAGCTAAAGAAAAAGAAGAAATTTAAAGCATTACGAATGCTTCTGCCTTTTTTTTATTAGTACCAATGCATTAGATTGGTATTTTCTTGATAATCCGAGACCTATGCTTCTTAGATATCAACTATGGCCTGGTTTTTAATTGATTTTAACTATTGAAATTCACGAATTTGATTGCTATCTACATGTTTGTCCATTTTTCGAAGGAAACTACCGATGAGGTAACTGAAGAAGAACGGAGACGATCACTTTATTATGATCCCGATGAAAGCTCAAACGAAGTAAGTCACTACTCTGAATACAAATGCTGTGAGGGTTTATTGGAAGGGTGTCCTCAGGTACCTCTTATTTGTTGTTAGAGTTCGGATGAGAGTTCCTCCTCTTCTGAAGAGAGTTCCGACAACGATAATGGGGAAGATGTCCGAAAATCGATTAGCCGGCCAGCAATTCGTCTAAAACGTCGTGCAATGCGTCGTCCAATTGCAGCTAATCGTGCTGTGAGAACTACTGAGCCTGCTAGTGTAGACCTTGACGATGAGATTGACGATAAGATTCTGAATAGGTATGCTTGTTTGCCCATTTTTCTCTAAATTTCTCACTCTTTATGACTTTTTCCGTAGTTAACTAACATGAGATTGAAATAGAGGCATGGATATACAACTGTTCGGGTTGAAATGCTACGTAGGCAATTCAATTCTGCCAATTTCTTTTTCCATAAGAGTGAGAAATTTACCGGGGAGTGCTATTTCGTTTATAAATTAATTATCGGTGAGATCGAATGATTTATTTACACTGCAATAGAAACTGGTTTGGTCAGAATGAATATCATAAAAATTTGGAATTTCTGACAAGAGGATTTCAAAGCTCCTTGATGGTGGGTTGGTCACAACTGAAAGGGGCTTCTGGATGCATAACCTTCGACTAAGCTTAAAATCCTTATTTTTTTTTATTCAAGTTAGTACTTTTATCAATATATAATGTTCAACACAAAGGCCCGAATACGATTCATTTTGCTTTCTGGCAAATCTATTTCCTCCTATTAAATTCCTAATTTTCGATTTTTCCTTCATTTCATTGGTGACATCCAATTAGCCATTTAATATACTTTACTTTAGCTTTTTTTGATATTTAAAGGTTATTGTTCAGAAAGAGACTTTTGACTTTTTTCTATTCTAAAAACTACTCTTCTCTAACTCTTACAAATTTTCACTCTGGCACACGCAAAATTACGGCAAGCGGATTTACTAGTAGTAGTTGCTAAGAGAGATGAAAGGCAAATGATAAGTAGAAGCGTGAAGATCTGAGGTCTTGGTGTGTGCTTACAAAGGAGTTATGATGGGTAAATGGTAGTCGTGAAAATTGTGACCCCAGTCACAATTACTTGGGTTGTTTAGTTGGAACAGTTGGTAAATTTGGTCTAATTGAAGGCGTATGATGTTTCCACACGCAAGCTTAAGGTTAAATCAAGAAATTAAGTTCTCCAAGTTTTTGCTGAATTCGGAATATTATATCTCTAATATCAAGTGTGTTACTGTCCCATCAATGGGGCAATTGGTTCCTAATTACAGAGATTGAATATTTTAATTGAAGAAAACAGTTAATGACTGGTTTACATTTCCCTTTACGCAATTTTCTATTTAACAGAGAGCTCGAATCGGCTATGGCAGAAATTACTAATCAAGAAAATACCGCTGTTCAATCAGAGGGAGAAGAACCACATCCCAAGAAACGACGAAAGTTGGTTGCTTTCAGAGATGATGGTGATGATACTGATGGCGACAGCAATGATAAGATGGACACGATTACAGCAGATGCAGCATTTGATGCATCTGATAGGTGAGTTGCTTATTATTGCTTTATTAAGAAGGGAGTGGTCTGTTTAAGCGGAAGTGTACTTTACAGTATAGCTTCTATAATAGGCACCTGGGCAAAATATCCAAAGTTAAACTTTATCATTCGCACTTATCAACTACCGTAATTCCATTGTGGTATAGTGCGTCACTGGTGCAGTGATTAAATTACTTGTCTGCAAGATTGGAGGTTGTTAACTGTTGTATGATCTCCCTGAATTAACCGTTTCTTTGTAAAAATCAGAATGAAAAAGTCTCCTAAAATGATATTTTGCCACTGATCATCAGACATTATATCACAAAATTGAAAGGTGTTAGTTCATTTATACAAATAGCTCAGTTCAATGACCCCGAATTTGCTTGCGTTGTTTTCTCTCTCTCGAAACGTTTCCTTACCATGGTCTATTATGGAATGTGTTTACTGTTTTATATCGCTCAGATTATGGACCAGCTGTATTCGGTCAATTCCTTTATTTTACAGTTAAAAATTCCCTTATTATTTATTAATGTCAGTTCTTAGTTGTAAAATATCCTCCTTTCTGAGCAATTTTCTCTTGTTTCAATATTGTGGGTAGGTTTTTTGAGTGATTGTCTTACTACTTTTATCACAAAGTGCGCATATTCTCAGCGATTTATTTTGCTATCTCCAGTTACAGAGCGGTTTCTCCGGCTGCACTTTCTTCTCAACCTCAATTTGATGTCCATACCGAAGATGATATTGAGGATTTTCGGTATTCTCAAGCGAGAGGACGCAGAAAAGTTATTTTAAAGGACGATGACGAAGAAGAGCAGATCGACAGTGAAGTCCCTAGGGAAAGTCTTTTAAAGGGGTGAGTCATGTTGTCCACTGCTCCGTACTTCTAACTGGGTTGTCTACAGTATTAAACTACTAATCATGAATCCTCATTCCAACCCGCTAAGTTGCTATTCCCCATTCACCCAGATTGAAATGAGAGGGAAATTGAGTACGTCCTTATTCAGTTGGTACTGATGGGGGTTGTGGAAGTTGGGATTTGGGGAGGGGGAGTCTGCTTCATTTGCTTTTATTTGACAGTTTCTACAAAAATTAGATTCTATAACGGTGGAAGTGAGCAAAGAATAAAGTGGGTGATACTTTTGTAGTTTACTTTGTGAATTCTTTAAGGGAGTAATAAGTAATTGAGAGACTAGTTAGATAGTAAATATCTTTTTTCAGTAATCTAGTTTGCGACTCATGAAAATTAATCCATGAAATGCGCTCTAACCAACTGAAGAATAGTATACAACCGGAGTCCAAAACTCGTGTCGACAGTAACAGCATCCTTTTCATCGCTCTGCCGTTAATTCCTCTATTGTGACCCAGTCTTTTCTTCCTTTGCCTTGGGTCATAACTATTACCTGTGCATGTGCACCTCTTCTCAATGTTTACTGTTTTCAGTTCTAGGAAAACCCCTCCTTTTCGGTCATCTGGGTCGGAATCTGGCTTCCAGAATGAATATACTGCTGAAGTTCTCGGAGACGGTGTACAAGTCACTGTAGAGGATGCGAATAATGGAGATGAAGAACAGAGTAATAGGGCTTACACTGAAGTTCCCGCTGATGACATTCTTCCTGAAGGGTAAATCTGACTTATCCGTCATAAATGCATTTAATTAAATGAAGCTTGAGTCATTCCTTCAATTATGCTGTTGTATTCTCGTTCATTTAATGACCTTTCTTTCTTGTGGTTAAAAAGGTATTCGCAAAAAACTTGAAGTTCATCTTGATGTATAAAATATATTATAAGAACTGAAATTTCCTAACACTTAGATTAATTATGATAAAGAAGCAAAAGCTCACCTTTTTATAAAGGTGGAGAGAGTTTCGGGATAAAGAGACCTCACGACATAAGTCGACCTAAATTGATATATTTCCATAAATAGCTTAATTATAGTGCTAACATTTGAGCACTTTTACTTAGAAACCAATTCAATCGCTCAAAAAATTCAAATTCTCTATTTCTCGAACTCTAACTGTCAAGATCATTTTTTACCAGGAAGCTTGAATTATATCATCTTCTTTGTTGGCCTAATTCAACCATTATTGTCTGCCTTTCTATTCAATGGAAATCCACCGATGAACAACAAATCGACGTCCTCTGACTTTGCTGATGAGCACATTTGCCGTTGCGCCATTTTTCGTTTTATCTCTTCAAAGGCCTATTTGGTTAACTAGATATGCACTATAGTGAATATAAAACTAAACTGACGCAAAATGAATTAAAGTATAAATAGGTTTTATTGTCTTTCAGTTCAGTCCTTCGCCACTCAATTCGTCGCACTCGTATCTTGGACAGTTCTGATGAAGACTAAGCTAATCAAACCACCCACTTTAATTACAATTTTTTTATTAATATATTTGTATTTACATTATTATATCCATTATTCATTTTATAAACAAAGTTATTCTCATTTTTCTACGTTACGAAAATATTGAATCTATGATGGAAACAAACTTAGTTTTGAGTGTAGTCCATTAGCTTATCTCCTCAAACTACAGCAATATAAATTAGAAAGGACTAATTACCGATTGACTTTGTCGCTGATAGGTGTTTGCATTGGAATTAAGAAGTCCTTGAATTGTAGCTCTAATACCATCCTCAGTGTAGCAGTAGAGAGTTGACATTACCGTAAAAGCACTTATAAAAATGGTGGGTGACTACACGTGGTGCATATAGTGCTGTGTCGTGACGCAATAAGTGGAGCAACTCTTAGAGTTACCGAAAGGCAATACGTAGTTGTAAATCGAGGAAAACGCAATTTATCCAGCCTAATCGAAAAGCATGTCTTTAGGCGTCATGAATAGACATTATGCGTTCTATTGTGGCAGTGTTGAGAATCGGAATGTCACAGGTAATTCAAGGAAGTCTCAGGTGATTATTCACCGCTATTTCCTTACAGTGCATAAACTCAGAGTTCAAAATTAAGCGACCTGATGGTTCCAAGTATTTTCTTTAAAAGGTATATGAACTATCCACAGCTATTCTCTTATCTCCTATTAAAATATGTACTATGAAACTTAGAGAAACTAGAGGCGGTATTTGTGTGCCAACGAATAGGTTAAGATATATAGTTCTGTAAAGTAAACGAAAGCAAATGGCCAGATATTAGAGCGAGGAGCCGTAAAAATAATATAGAAATTAATATAAAATACTAAAATAGACTGGAATCACTTCTAAGCTTAAGTCATCACATTTATATAACAAGTTCATTATAAATTAAAAAGATCACACTGGACCATTTTACTTATAGGTAATAGAAGAATGTGAAGTTTGATTAGTTGCTTTTGTATGTCTAAAACATTTATACAATAGAATATCAATTTCATTTAAAATATGAAATGCATTGTGAAGAATTTTAGATGCCAAAGTTTAGTCATTTTAAATACGGATTCAATAGTATTTTTATAAATCACTTAAAGCAATCTTCCCAACACAAACTCCCCAATCAAAACTCTGCGGCTTCTTAAACATTCACTGGTTACTCTCGAATATGATCGATATTACCAGTCTTCCAGCTGAAATTATTCAACGTATTTGTGAACATCTTTCAATTGAAGACGTTCTCGCATTATCTAATTCTAGTAATACATTGTCGGATTGTATTAATCAAAAGGCTTTTTGGTTACGCCGACTCTCTAAAGGCTCTAATAGTCAGTATTCGTGTATTCCAGGCAAGTAATGAAATAAATTATTTATTGTGCTTTATTTATTTAGACAAACGTGTCAACTGGAAGGATGTCTGCATTGCTCGCGATATCATTGAAAGCTGGTTTGAGGAAGATTCGAATTCAATTGTGAATAAGCATTGCCGTCATTACTCATGCTATTGCATCGATGACTTAAAGATCCTCAAAGTTTGATTTGCTTTACCATTTTAATTTCTCTTTGATTTCAGTTTCCCCACCAGCATTTAAGTGTTGTTGGAGATCGAGGTGGTACCCTTTCACTTATTGCCCTGAAAGATTTCCTTTCTCAAGAAGAACCACGTCCGCTTTGTACGAATAACCAAGCTCACAGTGTTGGAGTTGCTTATTTACTTTTGATATCAAATTTAGGGATGGATCTGGAGTATTGCATGTGACAATGATGTTATTGCAACTACTTCTTGGGATCATGAGTTACGAGTTTGGTCAATTTGTGAATCTGGACTCGATATGATTTCCCAATATTCGTAAGTTTATTCTTGGACCTTTACTTTCTCAACAGTTTTACGATGTCTACGACAGAGGATTAATAAAATGTGAATCATGAGTAAATTATGTTTTTTTCCTTGTAAATATGTTTTTGTATTGGAGTCTGATTAATCCTTAAGAAAGTTAGTTCACTTGGTTTTAACTCTTTAAAGTTGGGCAAAATATAGGTAATATTTTTTTGTCTTTCTGCTGCTAAGCTTTATTTACCACAGACACTTGTGGTTTAAACAGCTTCCCATCTTATATTTGATTTTGAAGTCCTTTCCTCAGATATGATGGTGGAGT
>UZAE01012407.1:18754-42832 GCA_900617975.1 Rodentolepis nana | reverse complement strand
AGTGGACAGTGGCACTCTCCGATATAGCCGACTGGTCAAGAATCGAAGCTGTTGCTGAGTTTAGACTACATACCGGACACGATTGCTTGGCAAAAAAACATCACAGATTGGGAGTATACACTCAACCCACATGCCCTCTATGTAACCTACAGGAGGAAATGGAGAAGACCCACCTGATTCGATGTCTAGCCCTAAAGACAACGACGGAAAGCCAGAGATACTGGGAAGCAAGAAGACAGCTAATGAACTGCTATAAATGTACCTCCCCCCCTCTTGTGGGAAACTGAAGTCAAAGATTAAGGGCTAATGATAAATATCATAAAGCCTGCCATTTGAAATAATAATAATAATATTTAAACAGCAGTGTACTAGTAGTTGTAATCATGAAGTAAGTATAGTAAACAATGCAAATGAGAACTAAAAAGATTACCTATTTAAGTTTAGATGGGGATGAAAAATCGGGTGTCAAAGCAAATTACTCAGGAACTTTAGCTTTTTTAGGTCCACCTTTCACTATTAGCTACACTCTCCCTACGACAATCCTTTCCTTTAAATTTATTTTAAATTGGCTGTCACACTTATCTAATAACAGAATATACGGGCAATAAATTTTTAGACTTTTTAATAAAGGTTATGAACTAAAACGAATTAAACTTTCAGATACTTACTTGAAAGTCCGGTCTTGTTGAATAAAAGAAAGACACATTCTTAAACTCAAGTTTGCCAGTAAATGAGTCCAAAATTTTACCTTCTCCCATTACATCTATCGATGGCACCTATAAACAATTGAAATGAAATATTAAATAGTTTCTTATCACAGCATATTTAAAAGAATTATTGTGATTTCTACTCTATCAATAATTGAGAATATGGAAGCGGCCGACTGCATGGCGTTCGCAAAGAATTCAATTTCTGGCAGACTTCTTCCAAGGCTTGTATTTCCGATAATGAATGACATTATAACCTATTCATTTTAAAGAAAAATATGTTTATAAAAACGATTATTTTTATTGTTGTGAAACCAGAACACTTACAGAAACTACAATACCGTTGTCGTAGTTTTCTTCAATGATCAGTTCGACACCATACCATAATAGAAGAGCGGTGGTACAAAATAAAGAACACCCAATCATCCCCATACCTACACATTCAATAAATCATTAATCATTACTTGTTTTATTGCTTTATATAATTTTTAAAGTTTAAGCTAACTTACCAACCCCCATGAGAACACTTTTGATCAGGAAAACTTTGGCTGATGACCCCAGCTCGTGCTCGTATCGTAAAGTCTCCATTTGCTGACGGCCAAAGGCGTAAACAGTTCGAATGGATGAAAGTATTTCTGAAGCAACTGAACCTGCATTTTCATAGGCGGCGACTTCTTTAGCTGAATATTTTCGCAAAGCGAACCCGAGAAGCATGAATGAGCCAAGAGTTACCGGTGCCATTGCTAGGGAGACCAGGGCCAACTTCCATCCAATTGCTAAGGAGACGATTATGGCAGCCGCAGCACTGACGACATTTTGAATGAAAGTCCCAAGTCGATCTCCAATTCCGCCCTCAATTTGATCAATATTATAACTCAATTTTGTAATTAAAGAACCAGCTGATTGTTCATCAAACCAAACTATGTCCTGCCTTAGTATTTGCTAAAAATAAAAAAGTCTAAATACCGTTTTACATATTAGATCTTACTTTAAATAGAAGGAGTCGTATCCGTCTACTTTGCCGATGAGCGGAAACTTTGAGGGCAAACATTTGCAAGAACGCTAGAGTAAAGGTTATGGAGCCAATACCAAGATAGTATGGTACATATTCACCAAAAATCTCCACTGATGACTGTGTTGATTTAGTAGTCAGTGCTGTCACAACTTTGGAAAAGAGATAAAGTGAAGCAGGACTAGCAACACCAGTAACCACGCTTCCAAAAATGCCAATAAATATTAACAATTTGTCCCAACCATCTGAATAACGAAACTAATTTCAAAAGTAAATTAAATTAAACGAACTCACGAGTTTGTAAAATCTTATACTACTATCACCTTCAGCAAGACTTTCATCATGATCGAAGCTAAAATTGCTCTCGGTTTCGATCTTCTTCTCCGATGCACTATCGATATCTATGTCTTGCTTCATCGGGAATTAAGGTCGTATGTGACATCGTGGTTTTTAGTTTATAGAAAAATGGATTGTCAAGGCGAGTAAGAAAATTGAAAAGGTTAAACAAATATTTTAAATAGCTTCAAAATAACATAATTCACAGCTATTTAAGTTTACACTTTTTTATTGTGCGAATAAATGCTTTATTAAATGGAAATTTTGTTATGGTAATGGCAGCTCAGGTCCGTTTTGATAAATGAGTATTCTCTTTTAAAATTCCATTCCCAATTGCTCAAAATTGTAAAAAATATAATTTCTTTTGTTTTGACTGTCCATATCTAGGTGATTTATTTTGATTTTCAGCATGATGATGTGAGTTGAATTTGGTATCGCTACAATTCTTGGTATCTGCTCAAATTCTACTATTTTGCGAAAATATTCACAATTGAAATTTTGTAATCAACATCTGCTTTTTTCATGAATGGAGCAGAACTGAAAAGTCAAAAGTCATAAGGTTGGGATTTAGGGGGAGATATTTTCATTAAATATGCACTCCTACTGTATTAGTATTTAGAAAAACTGAAAATTCTGGAATTTTATAATGATTGCCTTGCCTCAGTTCTATAGTATTCTCCACGAAATATGTATTGCATAATGAGTTATCCTGTGTTTTTCTGAGTCAAAAGAATAATGACGAATTTGCAAAATTATACGTATTTTATCAAAATGAAAACGCAGAGCTAACTTTCCATGCAACTATTTCTTTAAAATCCTTTAAAGGAGAGCATTCGTATAAAGAAGTTCTTAAATTTAGACACATATTATCATCAAGCTATGTACATCAAATGATAGCGGAAACATAACTTTTATAACCTGTTCGGAATTTTATAGAAGAGTACTATGAGCTTTCCATAAAAACTCGAGTTTCGGGAGGTACTAAATTGCAAACCACTCACATATTATTTTTTGCAATTTATTACAAATTATTTTAGCAATCTTGTAATCACTCATATTATTAATTAGTCATAAATTATCGTAATTATTGATTGGCTCAAATGAATAACAACTCATTTAAACTGAGAATGAAAATCGTGATCGAAATCAATTTATCCCATGATTATCAAGTTGCATTCGACAAATATGTGCGATGATATTCATATTGGTTCCATTTTTCCTTAGCTTGTTTGAATTTATAGAAGCATTTGCGCATAATACTTTCTGGCAGTCATTTTGTGTTCGTGTGTACTTTCATACTCTACGCCTAAATCATCTTATCCAACTAATTTGTTACAGTAAATTTATTCAATTTATATTATTTTTTTTGAAAATTTATATTCTCTTTAATTGTTTGCTTCTTTTTTAAAATATCCGTACTTATTCCTCTTATTATATTTAATTTTTCATTCTAGTTAAAATGAGTTCATTTAAGGGAAATATGAGAGAGTCTCAGAGAGCACTACAGCTGCTCAAGGAACGTGAAAAGGAGCGTCAAGAAATCGAATTCCAAAAGAAGAAACTAGAGGCAGAATTGCGCGTTGGCGAATTTACCAATAAGTTCACCAAACATCATGATAGTATTGAGGGCCAATTGAAAACAGACACCGTTGGTTTGGTCACCCTTGATGAGATGAAGGCTCGTCAACAGGCTGTCATAACACAGCGGGAAAAAGAACTTGCTCTAGGTAAAGCTAACAGAGCCAAGTTCCTAGAAGCTAAACACAACAAGCATGGTGCCGTTCGTAGGGTAGGTTATTAGCTTTCTTTTCTATGAGTAGCATGCATTCAGGGTCCAATATCTTTCAATGAAGATGAAGAAGAGGAAGAGCTTCTATTTGATAAATGTGCATCTAAAGTAGAACTTAAACGCCATCTTGAGAAAGAAGAGGTGGAACAACAACTCCTAGGAGAATTAGTCACAACTCCCGAAGGAGATGGTGCCGATAATTCTGTAGCGAAAGCAATAGTTTCTAGCTGTGAAGAGGCAATTCAAGCTGGTGTTGAAACCTTCAATAAGAAGCGAAGACGACTGGGCAAAAATCCTGATGTTGACACAAGCTTTCTACCTGATATTGATAGAGATGAGGAGGAGAAACAACTTAGGTAAGTCCGATTGATTTAGTTTGTGGACTTAAAATTAATTTCTTTTAATTTACAGGGAGGAATTGCGTCGCGAGTGGCATGCAAAGCAAGCTGCTATTAAAGAAGAAGAAATCAATATCACCTATAGCTACTGGGATGGTTCGGGCCATCGTCGTCAAGTTAAAATGAAGAAGGGACACTCAATACATCTTTTCCTTCATCGATGCTTGGAACAGCTGAGAAAGGATTTCTCAGAGCTGAGGGCGGCCTCCGCGGACCAAATGATGTACATAAAGGAAGATTTAATCATCCCGCATCATTATTCGTTCTATGATTTTATTGTAACTAAGGCTAGAGGAAAGTCGGGTCCTTTGTTCGCATTTGATGTATATGACGATGTGCGCATTCGAATGGATGCCAGCAAGGAGAAAGAGGAGTCTCATGCGGGAAAAGTCTGCTTACGATCATGGTATGAGCGCCATAAACATATCTTTCCCGCCTCTCGATGGGAGCCCTACGATCCGGCAAAAAATTGGGATCAATATACAATCTCAGACAAGATGTCTGTTAAAATTAATGTTAAATGATGCCTCTTTACCTGTTGTTTACTCCCTCATCAACTCAGTTGTATCTCTAAAACTTATTAATATTTGTAAAGCTTTGCGTATAGATATATATTAATATTCATTTGTTCTTCAATGATATTATTCGAATGTGCCATATTTTCGCAATATCGTTAAGATACTGTTCATTAATAATAATAACACCAACTTGATATAAGGAATGTTAAGGGTCGGATATTTTAAGAACAAAAAAATACCTCAGTATAATGATAAATTACTGCTACTTAAGTCGGAATTTTGTGTCTCGTGAGATATTTAATTATTTTTTTCTTTGAGTATGTCTACGTTCCAATTTGTTGTGGATAGCAGGCAACAGTTATCAATCAAAAAAATGAGTGAGGAGAAAACCAACAAGCACTGAAATATCGATTGGTGTGTCATATGTAGAACAAAGTGAGAGCTTGAAAAGTGCCCAAATGGTCATCAGAGTGATAAGACAACCAAATAAGGAATAAGTAACATCTAGTAAACAAGTGAGTATTCAAAGGAATTAACATCTGTTGATAATTACTAGTATACAAATAAGTTTTTATTCAAACATGACGATATAATGATCACCTCCTCCGTAGTTAATGGTACGAAATCGTCAATCTCACTCAGTTTAGATATTGTAAAACAAACACTAAGTCATATTTTGACTATGATTGTCAAATCAGCATAGAAGTATCGATGGAAAACGTGACAGCAATCAATATAATAATCAAACTAAATTATTACAGTAGAAAAACAAAAATGTTGACAGAGGATTACTTGGGTCCACCGCCCTTCAGGGTATACTCTCGCCCGACCGTCATTATGGAAACTAGAGAAAGGAGATCCTCCGGGTTCGCACTGGATTTCAAAGGAATCAGTTTTTCTTGATCCTGTTCCATCTCAAACTTCAAGGAACGCATATCTTCCAAAAGATCACCAACAAGTTTTTCGTGCAGATTAATGGCTTGTTTGGGAGATATTGCCTGGGATTTTTGAATCTGATCAGCTCGAGCATCCACCGCTATTCTGAGTGATTCAACCTAGAGGGATTTCAAAAATAGTCACATCATTCCATATGGTGAACGAAATCTAACAAATCGCCAACCTGAGGATCAAGTTTGGTTCGAAGGTATTGTGGAGCAGCCTCATGATTGAAAGTATGAAGTCGATCTTCAGTTGCTTTTGCTAAATTCGGATCCGGTTCAGTGCTTAAAGACCGAGGAGTGAGAATCATCGAAGTTGCAGAGGCGAATCTTTCTGACTCGAGAATTTTACGAATCTCAACAAGTTCAGAAGCACAAAGACCCAAAGTGTTGAGATATTTGGGCCAATCGATGTTATCTCGCTAGAAAAAATTAAACTATGTAAAAAAATAATACGTGATTTTCGATCATGTATAACAATTCCGAAAGTTTCTGCTTCAATTTGGAAGTTGTTGGTTGGAGCAGAAGAAAACTGTCTAGCTGTTGTCTTTCTGATACTTCCATTACCAACCTTGTTGTAAAACACAATTGTAATATAATTTGCAAAGAAAATTAACAAATTAAAATAAATAGAGCTATAATTTCATAACACAAAACAATTCAAGCTACAAAACGTACCTAGCAAAGACCAAAATCCTAAACAAGAGACAAACAAGTACAGAGGCTTTCAAGGTGCTGCCAAAAGAGAGGTGATTCAAACCAGTTTGCAAACTGTTTCTTCGGAGAGCATTTGCACGCATATGCAAAAATCCTTTTGGGCTAAACATATATAAAATTTTACCATCATTTATATTTGTTAATGTATTGTAGGAGTCTGTCTTTTAAAGGTAAGGTTAATTTTTTAAGTTGAGACTAAATTCAAAATATGACCTTGAATTTTATCAAGCCTATCGGAGTGGACCTTTCAAAAGTACTAGCCGGATTAGGTTCGTAATTTTTAAGTTTCTAAATTCATTTATATTTATTTTTACATATTTAGCTTTTCAGTTCATTATTGATGTGTACACTTTTTAGTAAAATTTTATTATAGCTTTCGTGTTGTACGCGTTTTTTAATTGCTTCAAGCATGGGTGCTAAATTTATGCGTTGATTCATATTTTTTTCAGGCCATAATGATGGAATTCGTGATTCCGGTAACACGAAACGATCTTCTGACCTCAACGATTTCCTCATACTTTGTAAATGAGCTTGTGTGTGTTCGTAATTTGCCGCTCTCCGTCCAAAGTAACACGCATTTGTAACTTAGTATAAATATTTTCGGCTATATTCTTATCTTTGCTTTCTTGTTAAAGGTTGCCAGAAGTATCTAGTTCGCGAGGGGCATCGCGCCATTTTTAAGTGTTTCGATATTTTATTCAGCGTTTTACAGTACGTTAATATCTATACTGTTTTCCGCTACAAAAACTTCTCATGTTTGCTAAATCCTTTGTTGCTATAGTGAATGGAAGTCTGTCGATGCGAATACAAAGGAAGACGCTTGGAGTGTTGTTCTCAAAGGTTTTTTGCCCTTTATTTCACTTGCTGTGACATTTTTTTATTCACATGCACCAATACGTATCAACAATATAATTATCCGTTTTCTTATTTTTTAGGATGCGAAGTCTCTGTTCGTGAGTTGGCCAGTGTTATAAAACCCGTCGACCCAAATTCGTCATTTAATCGGAGTGATCTCCTTGAGCGTAGAAATGCTGTCAAGATGCATGCCTACCTTCTCTGTCAGTTCATTGAAATTATTGAAAATGATTCCGTTGCTGAGGCTAGTGCTGCTGCATTAAATAAGGTAGTCACTTCGGCTGTTTTGGTATTTTCAGTGATTTATGATTTTGCTTCATTGCTTTGGCCCTTTACTATTATACTAGGCTTCTTTTAAATGTCATTGCTGTAAATCGATTATTATTTAGTTGGTAATCTTTGTTTGAGATAGTTCTCTCTTAAACAATTTCTTGACTTATTTACTTCTCTATTCTTGACCACCGTGAATCTAGCACTCTCAGATATCATTTTAAAGGTGTGTTTGTTTGTGTTGAATGGTATAAGCCAGAATTTTTATTGTTAAGAAATAGAATCGATTCTCCAATTTAGTAGTGTCCTCTATGTAAGCAACAAGCCGTTAATCTCGTCTCGTTTCAGAGCAATCCTTCACTCAAAGGTTTCCTCATCTCTTGATTTAGTATCTTTTCGATGTTTTTGATTTTAAAGTATTTTCCAAGAATAGATGCCATACTTCCCCTGATTATAATATGTTTTCTGTATACATGTATTTGGTTGATAATTTTAGGTATTCTCCTTTCCTTTCTACCATTAATTTACTACCTTTTTTGCTTTAATATCCTATTTCAACCTACTAGGTCGGTCGTGGACGAGGTAAAGCCACCACTTCGGCTGCGAAAGTTCGCAGACAAAATTCGGACATCTCCCTTGACTGGTCAACCGAATGCTCCAATGCACTTACAGTCCTTGATCAACTCTGCAAACTGGAAATTCGGCAATTCTGGGACCCGCCTGTTGTGGAGGAAGACTTTGTCAAGTACGTTGAAATTACTTTTATACGTGTTATTTTGTACAGATGTTTTATCAAGTTAGAAAAAAACACTAATTTTTCATTCTGGGTGCACGCATATAAGCTTTGCTGGAGTGTAAAACTAGTAGATGAAATTTTGCCGAGAGTGACATCATTCGTATTGATTCATTTGATTTATTGGATTCAGGCTGATAAATATTTACCTAATGAATAGTTCTTTTTCCCTCATTCAAACTTCATGTTTTATCTCCTTGATTACTGGATTTGTTTCTTAATTACGGTGGCTAACCGTTTTACCTCAATTTCTATTTTCTTCAGAAAATCGAGAAGTCAGAATGATATCAGACGATATTAAATAGCCTACACGATCTTAGCACAGCAGAGTTGAGATAGAACACCCAATACTAGTGAAATGAAATTGAGATCCCTCTATTCGTGAACTTAATGAAGTCGTCAACCACATTTGTTTCTTCCGAGATTGCGGACTATGACTTTATTATGCTGGAAATATGGTCTGCGTAAGGAGCGTTACGTAGTGAGGCAAATTTAGTGCGAGATGAATGAAAAATGGAAATGACTAAGAAGTATAGAGTTCAAAGGATGAAAGGAAACGAGAAACATGAAGATCTATGCATGCTCCTACCTATCCACATGGCATTCTGATCTTTCTTCCTTGAATTGCAAACCGAGACGCTCTCTGTGTTCTTTTGTAATGATTGAAAACTTTTTTGTTATTACCATTTTTACACCCGTTTAGGTCCTTTCAGTGGTCCTTTCAGAGTAAGTAAGTGAATAACTTTCTACTTAGTGGTATCCCAACCTCAACATCTCTCCTTTCCTTAAAACTGGAACTTATTTAGGTGACATTTGAAGCAGTCTTCTATTTAATTATGCCTGAAAAATTATATGAAATGTTGCATTTAAAGTCGTTGATATTCGCTGTATTATCTTGAATAGCAGCTCTTATGCCTCCTAGTTGTCACTTTTATGAGGCCACAATTTTACACATTTGAGGAAGTAGGAGACTCGTAGCTCGAAAGACGTTTAAGGAGGTAAAAATAAGGCACCTTTAATGTAAATCGATTTATGATAAATGCCTTGACTACCTGCTTAACTAACTTTTGCTTCAATGCCGGTCTTATGTATCTAGGTGCACGTTTAAAAATTCAATAATTGATTTTCGCTTGTATGAGGAATGCACCCCCATGACCCATTTTCGAGTCGGGTTCCAGACAGCAGTTATTTTTTCTGCCCTTCCATGAACTCTTCTTGGCTTTAATAAATTGTTAGCCAAGGACGATAATAAGCAGCTGTTATAATGGCTTATTCCTACTAATTTCAGCTTACTAGCCAACAGTTCTTACAAGCTATTGGAGAACAAGTCACTGGCGGCCAATGCGGGTGTGAGAACTGCTATAACAAATTTATTGAGTACTCTAATTCAACGCTACAAACACAGTATTGCCTGCTGTCTGAAACTTGCTCAAATGCTTCAGTGTTTCGCCCATACAGCCACCGTTTTCTCTTCCATTGTCAACACTTTCATGGCTGATGAATCTATGGTGCCTTTTGTGAAGGAATTGCTCAATGTGAGTTGACTAATTTTAATCTAGTAATATGATATTGCAACACTTTAATTTATCCTATTACGCCAGGAGGTTAGAAAGCATCCTCGATTTTCGATGTTGATCGATGTAGTTGCCATTTGTCCAAGTGCGTTACTGGTGGCGTTGTGATTAGCAGATTGGTCTGCGAAGTCAGAGGTTACTTGCTCGGCTCCCAACTCTTTCCATCTAATGAGTTGGATTGCCAAAATTATATTTTCTCCTCAGGGATAATTCATGATGCTAATCCCCTTCCAAGATCAGTGTTCAGTACGCATTCCCGAATAGCCTTTGGATTTAGTTTTATCCTGTTAGGTAGATATACTACTACTTTCAGTTGGTAATTTAAATGGCTAATGTAGAGTTTGTGCTCCTAGTGTTTGGCTTAATGTCTTCCCCATTATTGATGCTTGCGATATTAGTTGAGGAAATTTCAGGTTGCTAGATGTTTTGTATTAGATTGATAAAATATCTCATTTGACTTCACTTTATTAGTCTGTTTTTTTTCGTCTAGGAGATCTGTAGCTATAACGGAGAGGATTTAGAACGTGATGCCACGGGTACACACAATCTTTGCACATTCCTTGATTCCGTCTCCTCAACCCACCCATCTCTTGCCACTTCCATTCTTCCAACGATTCGTGCTCGGCTCTCAGAAGATCCCTATCAGATGCGCAACTGTGCTCTCAATGTCATCGGTCAGGTCCTATGTAATCTGGGCTCAGACCATGCTCAAATGGTGGAAAAGGACAAAATTCAGCGCGATCGTCTTATGGATGTTCTCCAGGTAAAAACTATTTCGAAATGTTAAGGAGTCTTTGTCGTTGCATGTGTTCCACGCCATTCAGCAGCCAACTATCTCGGAGCCTCAAAATTTCATTCTCTACTGTTAGTGGAACGTAGAGCACCTGAATGCATATTCTCGCATTAATAAAGATACCGTCTTTGAAGTTGTTGATAGTTGACCCACCTGGATTGAAACCGGCCAATGAGCCTCAAATCAGTGGCAGAATAAAATGTGGAATCTGTCGACAGTAGGGAAGGTGGGGGGGGGGGGGGAATGTTTGGCGTTTCGCCATATTAGGCATATATTATCGAGTCGCTGACCTGACCATAGGAGGTGTATTGGGACCGCTGGGATAGAATAATATCAGTCCTCCATTTTTACTTTTATGTAGTCCACTGAATATGCACACTCGTGCGGATGTGCATTTTGACCACTACGCCAACGGCCCATATAGACTTCTCTATCAATTCCCCCCCCCCTCCCTATTTATCTTCCTAATTTTGTAATCCTTATATTATCTTCTAGGAACACATTCATGATGTCAATGGTTTTGTGCGATCTCGGGCCTTGCAAATCTGGTGCAATATTGCCTCATCAGGGGTTGGTTCCTTTTTTGTTCTTATTTAAGAGTACTTTCGCATTGATAAGGACAGTTTAATGACAAGAATAATTAATTCATAGGGCCTTCCTATTAAACGTCAAGTTCAGTTAGTTAACTTGCTGGTTGGACCTGAGGGAGCAGTGTTTGATGTTTCTAGTTTGGCTCGAAAACATGCTCTGCGTCTGTTCACCATTATCATTACTCAAAGTCCCGCTGCCAAGGTATGCTCGTTTCTTGGGTTCTATTTATGCTTATTTAAATTGAAATTAATCCAGTGTCTTTTCAACTAGCTCACAAAAGAAGACTTTTCTGGTGTTCTGAATAAGGAGCAAGAGAGGCTTCAAATCTTGGAGCATAATTTTGGTATGTACAGTCCCATTATCTAATTATAATATGCCTGTTTATCCACTTTGAGTACTTTATTCTCGAATAGGCTGGTGCATGGTTTTAGCTCTGAAGAAATGGTTGCAGAAGTGGCTAGGGATATTTAAGCCATCACTTTCAGCTTTGAAATACATATCAGGTTCTTTTTAGAGGTATGTCTTGAAGAGACTCGTTGGTACATGTTACAGCGTAAAGAATTACATGCCTCTATATGCCCTTTCAATAGGTGTTTCTTTGATAGGACTTAAAATAACCCTTAATTTGATGTTCTCTGAGGAAAAGTGTTCTCTTTAATTTTGCAAGAGTGCTGTCTTTTCTGTGAAAATCCGCATGCAGTTTGCAGCCTTACACTTTTCTACCTTTTTTGTCTCGAATTCCCTTGATAGTTTACGTTGTTTCGCTATTTTCCTCAAGGTTTCCAATTTCTTGATCTTCAAATGAAATTTGATCAAAAAAGAGAAGGAATCGTTGTGCAGCTATTTGTTTTCAACTGTTCTTAATGCTGGTAAATTTGGATTTAAATCAAGTGGCACTTCCTTCGCCTTAATCTTATTTCGAATCCACTAAGCCTGTCTGAGTTTGTTGCTCTCGATTGAATGAAAAATCGATCTACCGATTTATAGTTCACACGCGAGGATCACGAGTTAGATCTGGAAATTGATGGCAATAAAAATTTCGTTTTGCTTTTGTGACGGGGTGCAAAAAGTATTGAGCCAGTAGTATGACCACTTACAGAACTTGATAGAAGCTATCCTTGCAAAATTCGGGTGAATCTATATTCTGAAGAATAAAGTGGAATGGGAGTGGGACCACATATAAGTCGGTATTTCCAGAAATCAATAAATCCACGTACGCTTTCAGTAAAGAGCGCGTGAAAATCAATAAATCTGCTCATTTTTTCATCAATATTAAAGGTCATCTTAGTGCTAACGATGCCAATCTCCTACCGAACCCAGCGGGGGGTACCGCATCAGTGGAAAATCATGCTGCCAATACTGAGGAAGAGGGGGAAATCAAAGCTTCGAGAAAATGTCGTGGTCGTAATCTGTTGGATTCGGACGATGAAGGGGATGAGACCATGAGGCAGAGTAGCGAATCTCAAGAGGATGGTAGTGAGATTGAACAAGAAGAACGAGTCCGAAATAAGTTGAGCGAAAATCTAGCTGAGGAACAGGGAGTTTCGGAGGCAGCTGCAGCTCTAGAAGCAGTAATTCATTCCGCAGCAGAGGTTGCTCAGGAGGGTCAAATGGGAGGAACATCGAAGCAATCAGGACACTCACCTCATGCAATGTCGGCCGAAGTTGCTTTTGAAGCCCAAAAGGCTGACCTTATTCGTCAGAAAGCTTGTGTGGCCTACCTTTTGGAAATGCAAAGGTTTGCCGACTATGTAACAACAGGAATTGAAGATATTCGAAATATGCTTCATTCTAAGACTACTACTGATGTCCTCGAAGCCATCGAATTCTTCCTCACTGCGAAACAGGCTGGTGTACGAAATCTAGATGCTGCGCTACGACACATGATGGCAATGATTTGGTCCCAGGAGGAGCAAATTAGAAAATCCGTTCTGGATGCTTCTAGGTAGGTCTCTGACTCCGTCAATATGCTTTTTCCGTTTTAGTCTAATTTGAAATCTTTCTCCCTTCGTACAGACGTCTGTACTTCCAGCCAGACATTGTGAATGAATCTTTTACCGAAGAGGGTCGTTTGTCACCGGCTGCAGTCGATGCAGTGATTTCAACACTTGTGAACCTTGTGTCCGAATCCTCCTTGGGAGATTTTGTCTCTCTTGAACGGATACTGCGTGAATTACTCGATCTTGGTCATGTTGATGAGGACCTCAAACAGGAACTATGGACGAGATTCACCACTTTTGCTTCCACAATCGTTGAAAGTGCTTCCAAAGTTTCACAAAAACGCAAACAGGAGCTCAAGGCGTTGCTTATATTATTGAAAATGACCTCATCGTACGTTGTACTTTCTATTCACCAATTATAACACCACTTGTTAAACGAATTTTATTACGAACTTCATTTGATCTTTATTGGTATGTTAATATCTGCACGAAAGATATGAGGTTAATTAAGTGGCATTGCTTTCATTAGGATGCTTATTTTAAGAACTTTTCTGCCCTGAACAGTAATGATTTCAATGTGTACCTATTTGCACTTACCACCTTTTTGGTTTGGGATTTTCTAAGGTGTCATATTTAAGGCATTTAGGACAAATGACGTTTTGGATGGAATGAGTACACATCGATTCGGGAAAGTTTTGAAGCTTGTCCTTACATTTAAATTCTGAGCTTAGCGATCTCTTGTTATGGCCTTTCTCTTTCTCGCATTTCGCTATTTTTGTGTTATAGGCCGAGTCGAAGGAACTTGGAGTTGCATCTGAGTGATTTGGTCAATTATGGTCTGGGTGATTCGATGGGCTACGCTAATGTCGACTTGGAGTGCGCTATGTACGCCTGTATGGTCATTCAACAAATGATTCCCACTGATAAAGTAAGCCTTACTTTTTTACTATCAGTAACTATTCACTCCACGTGGTGCACCCTGGGCAATGTTTACTTACATGGCGAAAAGGTCTTTAGACCGGCAGTTGACTTCTAACCTCAAACTACCATGATCCCCCTGCATGTCATATTCAACCACTTCCACAGTGCTCGCCTTACCTTTTTTCTCTACCTTTGTGCCTGTCTCTTTTATATCTCTTAATCACTCTTCTGTTCTCCCTTCCCAATTTTTTCTCACTATGATGTTCCTCCCTTCTGTGAAGCCCGAAGTCAACTAAAGGGCTAATGATAGCTGTCCTGTGAAGCCCGAAGTCAACTAAAGGGCTAATGATAACTACCGTGAAGCCCGAAGTCAACTAAAGGGCTAATGATAACTATCTTAAAGACTGCCATTTGATATAAATAAATAAATGACTATTTACTTTTTTAGTTCATCACCTCTTTTTCCTCATTTTAGCAGGCTGCGAAGTCAAAGAACTCTACTGCTAGAGTCACACTGACCAACTCGAAATTAAGCGAACCCTTCCGACTACCAGTGACACATACTCTGTGCACATCGCTGCGTAAGCTTCTAATCTCTACCTTCACGTCTGCTTCCCGTATACATTGGATTCCGCTTATGGAACAGGTAAGATTGTCTTTGATACTTGGACGAATCTTCTCGGACTTTACTCCTTTGACTTTGAATTAATTGTTCATCTATTCAATGTGACTGAATGAGAAAGTACGTGGAGATGTCGAAAGTCAATTTTGGGAGATGGACACGCCTTGTTACCCCCTTTGAATGGTTAATTTCCGGATTTGCTCTTTCACATAGCCTGCAGTTAGAGCGAATTTACAAGTAGGCTTAGAAATTCTCTAAATTGTTCGAACAACTTACCATCGAGATGGCAAAATTAAAAGATACATGAACTGGTAGATTCAGTAACGTGGACTCTTTAAATCAATGCGTTTCTCTGCTCTACTGGAAATTATTTTGTCCGACCCATTTGGGTCCAGCCTAAATACCCTGCTGTTTCTATTGTCTTTTTTATATATCCTTATTTAATTAAATTTCCCCATTGAAGCTTTCTCCCTTTATCAAATGCTACCAACAGTCCTGATCCTTGTAGCTCCCATGTTTAGTCATTCTGGACAATTTTATGTCATAGGAGTTATGTCACACGATTAAAACTAGCTCAGAATCTTATTCTCTGCCAGTGCTAATCTCAAGACCTGCTAAATTGCTTCAAGCAGACAAGATTTTAAGTTTTCATCTTTTTTTATACAATCGATTTCTTCCTTTTCACGTAGGCTGTAGCGACAATCTTCCAATTAATTGAAACACCAACCATCGTGATGGCTGAAGTGATTCATGAAATTGGTGAATTGCTCCTCAAGTCAGTCTCAAAGCGACAGCCGCCCATTGCCCAATCCCAGAAGGAGCAAGTTGATGCTATACAGACTGCTACTTTGAGATCCCCAGTAAAGGGAGATGAAGCACTTGAGGAAGAAGGAGGAATGGAAGTTAAAGGGATCGAAGTAGATGAAAATGTTGAAACTACACAGCCACCTTCATCACAGGTTTGTTACGCTTTTTTTCATTTATTAGCTTTGGTCTTATTGATCGATCGATTTCTCTCGCCGATCTAATTCAAGTAGCTTAGTGGAGTTTGATTTCGAATGGAAAGTCTTGTTAAGGTGAATAGGGTTGAACGCTACTAAGTACATTTATGAGAAATAGTTGTAAATAGCAAACAGTGGAAAGAGTCAATTAATTATAATTAGACAGAAATTAATTTTGTTTAAGTTGAACTTTAATTGGAAGTGTGCCAGCTGCACAATTGTCAACATAGACATAAAGTCAATATAATGCATTAAATATTGTTGAACTGAAATTCTCATTATAAAGCAACAATTCGAAAGACTCATTGTCATTATATTGTCGTCTTATTATTGCAGTTTTGTATTATAGTTTGTTGAAAACTTAGTTATATTTAAATGTTTTACCGAATATACACGGGAAATGCCTCCGAAAAAAGTTGATTATGGCATTAATGTGTGGTGTTCCCGTCTATCGAGGTTGACTCATTCGCCTATGGTTCCTATTGTTTCCCCATTAAAAGTATCATCCATTAACCTCAACCGAATCTCTCTCTCTGTGCTTAGCTTTAGGAAGTAGGTATGGTGAAGTTTTTTTGTCTTACGTGTCTCTATAATATGCGTAGCTAATCGTAGTTACGACAGTTGTTGCTAGGTTTTGGTGGTTTTCGATGGTCTCATGATATTCGTTTTGCCTTTTCTATTTTTACTCTATATTACAGACTTCTACGCTCTCCACGGTTCCCTCCTTCATCCTGGCCAGGTTCATTGCTTTGGCTGGTCATATAGCCCTGAAAATTTTGGTTCACTTAGAGTTCTCTGTTCTCAATGAACTCAAACGCCGAGAAGCTTTACAAGAAGAGAACAAGAATGCTAAAAAACGCCATGCTAAAGTCCAAAGAGCCTCTGCAAGAAATGTAAGTTCTTGAATTTGTGCTAGCGTTCATTAAGTACTATCTGTTGTATCATAATCTTGTCATGTGTCCCTTTTTTCTCCCTTAGAATGTCAGCGTGGTAAGTTGAGTGCATTTGGTTATTTCTCGTCAAGTGTTTTTTCCTGTCGTAAAATTAATTCTACTGGTGAGTCGTAAGTAGTTATTATTTGTTTGAATTTTCCTTTTCAAGAATACTACCTTGGAGATGTCGCGTTTGACCGAAATGAGTGGGGTCGGTGGAAACACGAGCACTGCGGAGGAGGAAGCAGCGTTGCTAGGCGCTGTTGCAGATGACGCGGAAGCTGACTACGTTCGGAACGTCCTTAACAGCGAAGTTGTTCTGGATCCCGGTCATCTTCTCACCCGCCTCTTGCCGATTGTTGTGCATGTCTGCACTTACCGCAGTCGGTACTCTGACCATGATCTTCAGGTGGGTTCTTTGACATAAATTCAATTACCTTCAGTATGTTTGTGAAAACTTAAAGTATAATTGTCTTACTTTATAGCTTTTTACACTTCTCTCACTGAAAGGCTGCAGCACCTAATTGAATTGACCTTGTATTAGTGTTGTAATGCGATAACGCTTAATACTGCTTGCCGATGATATTTATCAGGCATAGGACTTCTTTTTGAAGTTCCATTTTCTACTTGCTTATTGACACTTAAAGCTATTTTCTGGGGTGATTTCTTATTCTGTTTCATCATCGAATTTTTGATTAGTGAGCAATGAAGATGCTGTGTCCTCTTTGTTTCTAGCCGTTTTCGAATCTGTTATCTGTGATGAGAGTTGCCAGTAAGAGAAACTTCAATAGAAATGCCACGTCTAGTTTACGTTTGCAAATTAAATATCACCTATGCCACATTGCTAAAGTCATTGAGCCATCACCCTTCTAGCATTTTGACTGTCTGCGAAATGAGTTGTGTAGTAGACAGAATGGTGTTAATGTCTAGTTATTGGCAGTCTCCTAATTAGTCGTGTGGTATATATATATATAACACTGAGTCTCATAATTTCCAGCCTATGGACAAGTGTCTAAAACAGGTAAGAGAATTGCAACTAATGTACAAAGGTTGAAGCAGTTGTTTGTCCTGCATCACTTTCATTGCGACGCATATCCTTCATGCCAGTACCGCAAGGCTCCATTTGAATAAAAGAGAAGTGGGAAGTTCTATTGGCTATCCTCAAATCGGCTTAACTAAGTTTACTAAGAATTCTATATGAGCGGGGGTGCAATTTCTCTCCTTTAGGCTTTTATGAAGTGGATTCACTTGTAGGTCATTCTTTTCTAGGCTGCTGCCTCACTCTCACTGGTAAAATTCATGTTGGTGAGCAGTACTATTTGCGAGCAGAACCTGCAGCTACTCTTCACTTTGGCTGAACGTAGTCCCTCCGAGGTGGTTCGCGCTAATTTGATTGTCGGTCTAGGTGATCTTGCTCGGCGTTTCCCAAATCTCATAGAACCGTGGACGCCCAATCTTTACGCTCGTCTTCGTGACGACTCCGCCAAAGTTCGAATAAACGCGTTGAATACCCTCAGTCATCTCATTCTCAATGACATGGTGAAAGTAAGTACGAAATTCGCACATACTAAAAAGTTACTCAACGTATTTCCCTCTGTGCATCCACGATTTTCAATATTCTCGATTGTTCGTACAAACTTCAGTTAGACTCCTTAAGGCTTTTTGTACTAAATTTTTGTTTTCCTTTTGAAATATTCCCCTAAGCACATATTTATAGTGATGGTTTATGTTTTATTAGGTAGATTTTGGGATTTTAATGTGGGTTGAGTAAGTGCTCATAGGTTTCAGGTTTTGGTTAAGATTAGCCATTAAATGTTTCTCTTGTTATTCTTTAATCACCGGAAGGTTTCCTCAATATTTGGCTTCTATCCTCCTTAGGTCAAAGGTCAAATCAGCGAGATGACAGTGTGCTTAGTTGACCAAAATGATCGATTGAAACAACTCTCGCGGTTATTCTTCCGCGAATTGGCTCAAAAGGGCAATGCGCTGTACAATGTCATGCCCGATATAATTAGCCGACTTAGTGATCCTGAAGTCGGTGTTGATGAGGACAAGTTCAGACTGATTGTTAAGTGAGTAAATCTCTGTTACAGTTAAATTTCATCCTCGTGTGAGTTGCCTTAATCTAATTTCACCTTTTTTAGTTTCCTATTTCCGCTGATTGAGAAGGAACGACTTTGTGAAACCCTTGTTGAGAAAATTTGCTCTCGATTCAGAGTGACTCAGTAAGTCGCAATTTTGTAGTCTTCTCATGTCCTAGCTGGCTGATGTCACACTCCTAACTTCTCTCCATTTTCACCACACAACAATGGAAAGAAGGCAATAAAATTGTGAACAGAGTTTATTGGAAAATATTTGAGAGTGGGGGGGGGGGGGGAGGAGGGAGAAAGGGAGAACGGGAATCTGTTTGTACAATGCTTTTGTTCTCCGAGAAACTGCATATAACCTTGGAATTTGAGGTAAATGAGTCAGTCAACCGCACACGGTCGACTAGTTATGTCAGATTGACTCAGCGTGTTGACCGGGTCGAGTATCCCGTATTTGATGGGGTTCATCTTTTGAGGGTGCATGGGTGTCTCTGGCGTCGAGTCTAAAGTGGAGTAGAAGTGACTCACAGGTTGCAAGCAAAATAAATGGAATATTCGTGTCAAAATGTCGGCACAATTTTTATTGAAGAGGTTTTCACTAATCAACTCTATTCCTTTAGAACTGAGAAACAATGGCGTGACCTGGCCTACTGTCTTCGTGTGATGTCATTTAATGAACGAATGATCAGAACTTTGCAGGAGAACTTGCCTATCTTCGCGCAACAACTCTCGATTCCCGATGTACATGCATCGTTTGTTGAAATACTCACCAACGCAAAGAAGAACACTAAGGCAGAGATTCTTCCTCAAATTGAAGAGCTAGAGGCAAAGATTGAAGAGGTGAACTTCAGAATTTTAATTCTCTAATCTTATTGGCCCATACAGTGAGATTGAATGGATTTGCTCTCCATACTCTTCTCACCATTATTTTTTTTTAATTTCACGTAAATTTCAACCTTCTTTATGGAAACGTATTTTTGCGTTTGAATGCCCGAGTAAACTGGATGTCATTACAGTTTCCCCCATGCCCCCCCCCCTCCCCTTCCCCAAGATATGGTAGCACAACGGTGGGTTATCGATTGTCGATTTCCGCTTTTGATTTCGCGTTGACTGAGCTAATTAGACGGTGTTATTTAATGAAATTCGGCACATACGTGCCGAATTTTCGCACCACGCAATGCTTCATAGAAGTGGAGATACGAAAGTATTTTTTGTGCATTAATTTTCCTTTTTTCTGCTTTAGTTTCATCAAAAAGGTGTTGCAGATGAGGAAGCTTTACGGCGTGCCGAAGTGATGGCCAAGAAGGCCTCTTCAAAGAGACGTCGAACAGCCGCTGGTGGTGGCCTCTTATCCCCCCGGAAGGCTCGAAATCGAGCTCGTGGCGATGACGAGGATGACGAGGTTAATACCGCTAGTCCTCGCAAAACACGGAGTCGAGCTGGTCCTCCTCTTGCATCAGCAGCTAGGCCTAGAACTAAAAATCATCGTGCTATCTTTTCGTCAGATGAAGAAGATGAAGATCAACCTACATATTCACGGGCAAATTTGATAGACGAAGATGAAGATTAATAATGGCAGCATTTGGATCATCCGACACTCTCCACTCTGTTTTATCCGTTTATTCGGCTATTTTACCAACCTGTGCACAAGTTTTATTTTGTTTTAAATTTATTAAATGTGGCTTGTAATTACCAGTGAACGGATGCATTTACATACTTTCCAATTTCTTATTTTCCTACTGATAATATTTAAGTAGAGCAGTTGCGTTAGGTTCGGGTAACTTTGAGCAAACAGCGATATTACGTTTGGTCGTGGAGGTAACACCAAATTCATTGATTTTCGGAGGCTTATAATTGGTAAAACGATCTAAACAATACTACGATACAATAAGGTTGAAACACTTACTAAGTCTGCCAAAATTGTCAATAGTGGATTTGTCCCCAAGTACCTCGCTTGAAAGGGATAGATATTTGCTTGAAACTTCGCAAAACTGTATTTGGACTTGATTTGCTGCTGGTTATTATGAAAGTTCCCAAATGAATTAGTTCTATTGCGTTGAGGTCATGTAGACTATCTATAGTCTGTCTCCATGGCCATTATGGGAAAAATATATCAAGGTCGTGTATTTATCTCAAGTGCTGCAAGGTCTTTCAGGAATTTACTAAGAAATCTTGAGGAATTCGATGTGTAGAACTACCCAATGTTAACCGTAGAGATCGAGTTGAGTTGATTTCTCGAGTTAAAAACTTTGCTGTGTGCCTCAATGTAATTTTATGCCAAATCTTGAAATATAAGGCAATGCCAATCTTTTCTATCAAGAGGCGAGCATACAAATCCATCAGTTAGAAAATTTCAAAGATTTTCCTCTCTTTACAGTCATTGGAGGTCGAGAATTATTCTGAATTTGAACCAATCAAAGATCACTATTTTCCGGTTTTCTATTTACCAATTGGAGACAATGCTTTGATCTCGTTAAATCTTACGAAGTAAAAAATATCGTAGCACTGGGAGCGTTGCTGGAATCTTTTGACACGCAACCTACCGCCTTCAAACCTACCTCATTCTCGTAGACTTGCATGGTTTGACAACGCGCAGTGAGCTAGCTATAGGGTTTCGTTTTTTTCAGTTGAAATTACTAAAATCGAGTGTCGCAGCTTGCACTGTGACTCATGTTGAGAAAAAATCCACTGACAAGGCGCGGATGAGCCTTCTGCTGTCAACTCTTACCTTTTTTTCCAGGTTGTGCACTTTTAATTAAACGTCTTTGTTCGTGTGCTTGAAATTGTCTGCATTAATTATTAAAAGTGATGACTTTTACATAGACCGAGGCTATTAATAGAAGTGAACAGAGTTTTCGCGTCATAGATACTGTCTGAAATTGTAAAAATATGTATGACGCGAGAGTGAAAATAATGTCAAGCTCTTGAAGATGTTTAAGTAAGCTCTGAAAAGAATATTGGTCAAAGGTGAGTGATGGTCTTGATGATGTACTCTTCTTCTCCTGCGGAGCCGCAAGCAAAAGTTCACGCATCTAGAAAAATCAAGTATGATTTTAATTTCAAAGAGCAGAGACAGTTTGAAATCCACCATTGTCGCAATCTAACTACTCTTATTGCTTATATTAAAATAGGTCAACTAATATCAAAGTGTAATTTACACAAAAAAAGAAATAAAATCGGTAAAAATGAAGTAAATTTTTTTGAGAAATCATGAGCAAATACTCATCAAAGCAATTAAACGAAACTTCAATCCATTTTATCAAAGAAAACTTTAGCATAGCACGAAGTGAATAAGAGAAATTGATTGGTTGCCCAATTTTCAACCATATGACTAAATGTTAGCCATAGGAGGTGTGCGATAGACTTACCTGGGCACCCTGGGCAACGTATACTCATACGGCAAGAAAGTCTATTAATCGGAAGTTGACTTCTGACTTCAAACTACCATGGCCCGACTGCTTGCCATATTCGATCCCTTCCACAGTACTCATCTTGCCTTTTTCTCTACCTTTGTGTCTGCCTCTTTTACATCTGTGAATCGCTCTTCTGTTCCCCACCCCTCCACTTCTTCTATTGGGTGGGCAACTAAGTCATTGCCAATTTCAAATAAGAAGGCAAATTCGGAATTTTTGTTTAAAAATATAACTTTATTCAATTATATATTGGCCGTTCTTGTCGATGACCTTTTTCCATCGTTCTGGCAGAGTAAAACTTCCCCGTTCGTAAAATGTCTGGTCTTTGCTATTAAAAAATTGAATTAGGTGTGATCCGACATCATCCGCGTTGTTACAAATTTTACCATTTAAAGAGTTTTGTATGGAACGAAACAAATGGTAATCCGAAGGCGCAAGGTCAGGGCTATATGGTGGGTGTGAGTGACAAAACATCCCAACCCAGTTCCAATAATTTTCGCCGAGTAACCAAAGATGTGTGGGGCCTTGCGTTATCATGATGGAAAACAACACCCTTCCGATTTGATAATGCCGGCCGCTTATCTTCAATTGCATCCTTCAGTTTTTCGAGTTGTTCAACATACACATTTGAATTTATCGTTTGGTTCTGCGGCATGAGTTCAAAATACAAAATTCCTTTGTGATCCCACCAGACTGACAGCATAATCTTTTTTGGTGAATCTCTGCTTTTGATACTGTTTGGGCTGGTTGATCTTGCTTCACCCATGATCTCTTGCGAGTAACCTTGTTATAAACTACCCACTTTTCGTCGCCAGTAACTAGGTTCTTCAGAAATAGATCATTCTCATTGCGTTTCAGTAGCGGCGAATCACAGATGCTAATCCGTTGCGTCAAATGAATTTCCTTTAACTGGTGAGGGATCCATAAATCAAGTTTCTTGACATAACCAAGGGTTTTTAATTTTTTTTTCAATGCATGTATGCGACACATTGAGCTTCTCTGCAATATCTCGTGTTGTGCTGTGACGATTTGAATCGATAATGGCCTTGATATGGGTTCCATCCACTTCGACTGGGCGGCCAGATCGTTGTGAATTTTTCAGTGAAAAATCACCGGAACGAAATCTTTCAAACCAATTTCGACACTGCCCTTCTTTTAAGGCTTCATCTCCATATACGGCACATAACTTCTTTTGTGCTTGCGATGCGTTCTTGCCTTTTCGGAAGTAATACAATAAAATGTGTCGGAAGTGCACGTCCTGTTCTTTCATTTTTAAATTGGGATAAAAACAAAACTAAAGAACTAAACAAAAAAATTTTTTACTAATTAACCTAGAAGCCCATACAGTAAGAAAAAAATATAGGTTAGATGGTCTGGCCACGTTAACAAAACAAAAGAAAGTATAGAGTGAATCTGTCAACAAAAACGGGAATGACTTAGTTGCCCACCCAATACTTTGATGAACCTTCCCTCTGTGAAGCCCGAAGTTAGCTAAATGGTTAATGATAGCTATCAAAACGCCTGCCATTTGAAATAAATATATGTTAGCCATACAAATAGTTGAGCAAACTAAAATAGTAATCACAAATGCGAATTCCGCTAAGATTATTAAAATTTCCAATCTTTTATTTCTTGTCAATGGTCAAGAGGAATCCTCCTTCTCAATATTAATCAAACATACTTGAAAGTGCGCACAAGCAGTAGCGTTTTGGTATGCAATAAAAGGCCAAATTTCCAAGTTACGAGTACCACATTGTGGTCAAGTTGTTTGAGGTCATTCTAAAATATGAAATTGACTACCTCAAAGGAAACATTCATCCTTACTAAAATGAGATACGGAGACAAATAAAGCTATTAAATTTCATGTTAGA
>UZAE01012406.1:11289-42873 GCA_900617975.1 Rodentolepis nana | reverse complement strand
GCCTAGATTCACTAACCATTTAGACAAAGAACTTCACACAAGTCCCCTCAAATTCAACCAACATTCTGATAAACATTGCACTGATATCACGAATATAATGATCAGATGTGCAAAGTACTGATATCACGAATATTATGATCAGATGTGCAAAGAAAACTAGGGGGCAAAACTAAACACTATTGAGTGGTTTGTTCTAGACACCTTGAGGAACTGAAAAGAAAGCGGGACGCCTTCGCAACACTGCTGATCAGACTGGAAGAAGGGAAGACGTACAAGCCTGGAGATGACATTCAGCTGTCCTAAGGCAAGCCATCTTACAAGCAAAATGGATATCCTTCGACAAGTTCATCTCAAATATTAACTATCACAGTGATAGCCAACGCAATTTCGAATTTCTGAGAAACCTCCAAAAAAACAGAGAAAGACCCAAGAAAGAACCATTGCGTTTAAAAAAACTGCTTACCACCGACTCCGAAATAGCTAACTGCTTTCCGAGGTTCTATTCCCACTAGCAAAAGAAAACCCCTTTTGTCAGAAAATCTTCAAGAGATTTAAAGATACAAAGTTTGGTGAAATTAAGGAAGACGCAACACCAAATGATGTGGTGAAAGTAAGGAGGACACGGTAATACCAAATAATGTACTTACTGAACCATTCAGACCTTGCCAGCAACACCAAATAATGTACTTACTGAATCATTCAGACCTTCATCAACACCAAATAATGTACTTACTGAACCATTTCCGATCTTCCAACACCAAATAATGTACTTACTGAACCATGCAGACCTTTCCAAATAATGTACTAACTAAACCGTTCAAACCTCGCAAACTTAATGCTGCGATATTACAGCTAGAGTTCAAGATGTCTCCTGGTGAAGACGATAATCATCCGGAATATCTAATTAGAATGGGACCAAAAGCCAAGGAAACCATGCTGACGCTTTTCAACAAAATCCAAGGAAACCATGCTGACGCTTTACAACAAAATCTGGGAGACAAGGAAACCATGCTGACGCTTTACAACAAAATCTGGGAGAGTAAACCATGCTGACGCTTTACAACAAAATCTGGGAGACCAGTCATGCTGACACTTTTCAACAAAATCTGGGAGACCAGTCTCCGATGGAAAATTGCCATAGTAATACCAGTACCAAAAAAGGGCGTTGCCAAAATAATGCTAGTACTGAAAAAGGGCAAAGACCCTAGCAACTTTGACAACTATAGGAAAATGGCAAGGACCCTAGCAACTTTGACAACTATAGCCCTATCTAGACCTTAGCAACTTTGACAACTATAGGCCTATCTCCCTCATAAGCGTGCTGGCTAAACTTATGGAAAGATTGATTAACAGGAGAATGACCTGGTTCCTTGAGACCAACAATATTCTTAAAAGTGGACAAGTCGGTTTAAGGCCACATAGATCAACAAACCAACATGTGGCCACTTTCTACCAACACATCAAAGATGCCCTTGATGCAAGAAATACCCTTACGGCTGTTTTCTTTGATTTCAAATCAGCATATGACCGATAGAGAAGCTAATTCTAAAATTGGCAAAGATTGGTATTAAAAGTTCAGTCAGCATATGACTTAGTATGGAAAGAGAAGCTAATTCTTCTTACGGCTGTTTTCGTCGACTTCAAATCAGCATATGACCGATAGAGAAGCTAATTCTAAAATTGGCAAAGATTGGTATTTAAGAGAAGCTAATTCAAAATTGGCACAGATTTGTATTAAGCATAACATGCTAAATTGGATAAAAGCATTCATTGGACAAAGATCGTGTAAATTCAGGTACGGAAATTCTCTTTCAAAATCCAATCTTTTACAACAGGCCTTCCACAGGGAGCTGTCACAAGCTGCACTATTTACAGGCCTTCCACAGGGAGCTGTCACAAGCTGCACTCTTTTTTCCACAGGGAGCTGTCACAACCTGCACTCTTTTCAATGTTGACAGGGAGCTGTCACAAGCTGCACTCTTTTCAATGTCTTCATCGATTGGCAGTCACGGGCATCAAGTGCTTACTTTATGCAGATGATTCATCAAGTGCTTACTTTATGCAGATGATCTTGTTCTATGGAATTCCGCTCCTAAGAAAAACGCTCTGGAGAGGACAGAAAATGGTTTTAATAGTGCACTAAATCTACTAGCAAACTGGTGCGACAACAATGGAATGGTTATCAACACAGCAAAAACTGCATTCCAAACTTTTTCTTTGGCTCATCACAACATAAACCCACTTCTAATGGACAAGGATATTACCCTAGAAAAAAACCAATGATTTCACATAAATTTTGGAATGACGTTTTACACAAATCTAACGTGGAAAAGTCACATTGCTAAAAAACAGAACGAGTCTCCAATAGACTAAATGTACTAAAACGACTTGCTGGTAGCGTATGGGCCTGTGCACGCTCAACTCTAAACACCACTTACAAGATGTTTATTCAGCTAATAATGTTGTATGTTTAACCTAATTACTGGAGGGATAAAATCAGAACCAAGCATTACGACTTATTACTGGAGGGATAAAATCACCAAATCAAGCATTACAACTAATTACTGGAGGGATAAAATCAACACTTGATGCAATGCTCCTGGTTACAGGATAGAAACACACCCAAATTACGACCAATTACTGGAGGGATAAAATCAACACCCATTGAGGCAATGCTCTAGTTACAGGAAGACACCACAATAGGCTCCCTTATCAAGAAGAAGTTACAGGAACTCCACAATATGTTCCCTTATCAAAGAAAAGGCCTTGATCCTGTTGTTGCCTTATCAAAGAAAAGGCCTTGATCCTGTATGAGAAGGTTCTCTTATCAAAGAGATGGCCTTGATCCTGTATGAGAAGCTACCTCATCAAAGAAAAGGCCTTGATCCTGTATGAGAAGCTACTTTCAAGTTCTTCAGCACCTATGAGAATAGACCAAGACATCTTAAGTTCTTCCTGTATGAGAAACTACTGCGCATTCCCATGGATAAGTTCTTCAGCACCTATGAGAATAGACCAAAACAATTAAAAACGCAATCTGGTCGAATAGAGAATGCCATAGAATTAAAGATAAAATTACAAATAGATGACAAACCAAAAAGCCTCCCTCCCATCATAAACCTATTGGCAGACACTGATGTAGTGTGTAACACCCAACTGCTTGACTTCTTCAGGAAATCAAACACCCCTCCAGAGCAAATGCGCTCACTGGCCCTTGAGACAATCAATGTCAACTATCCTGCAGATCAATGGCTCCAAGTCTTTACTGATGGGTCATACATAGAAAACCAAATTAACCTTTGTGCAGGTGTCTATTCTGAACTCTTCTCTTTCTAGGCAGCAGTGGGTCACAATAGATCCGCTTTCGAAGGAGAAATAGAGGCCATTAGGATAGCACTATGCCAATTATGTTGCCTGGATACGAAATTCACCAAAGCGGTGATACTTTCAGATTCACAGTCAGCAATAAACTCTATTGGAAACAGAGAGCCACCCAAAACAGCTGAGATAAAGGAATGTAGAAAACTCTATTAGCTGCTGAGAGGGAAAAGCAAAACAGTGGTCCTACAATGGATTCCTAGTCACTGTGGCATTAAAGGCAATGAGCTTGCTGACGCACTTGCTAAGAAGGGGACAACGATTTTGCAATGCATGGACCGGCCGATGTCTTTCCACACAATGAAGGCCTTAATCAGAAGAGAATTCAAGACCTCAAGGTACAACGAACTTAAAGCTTGAACAAAGGAGGAGCAGAGGACAGTGGCACTCTTCAACATAGCGGACTGGCCAAGAATCGAAGCCGTCGCTGAGTTGAGACATCGTACCGGACACGATTGCTTGGCAAAACACCTTCACAGATTGGGAGTATACAATCAAACTACATGCCCCTATGTAACCTACAGGAGGAAATGGAGAAGACTCACCTGATTCGGTGTCCAGCGATCAACCCACATGCCCTCTATGTAACCTACAGGAGGAAATATCAAACTACATGCCCCTATGTAACCTACAGGAGGAAATGGAGAAGACTCACCTGAATGTAACCTACAGGAGGAAATGGAGAAGACCCACCTGATTTGGTGTCCAGCTCTAAAGACAAGGACGGAAAGCCAAAGATATATACAGGAGGAAATGGAGAAGACCCACCTGATTCGGTGTTCATCAAGAGGAAATGGAGAAGACCCACCTGATTCGGTGTCCCACTCTAAAGACAAGGACGGAAAGCCAGAGATACTGGGAAGCAACTAAAGACAACGACGGAAACACAGAGATACTGGGAAGCAAAAAGACAGCTAATGAATTGCTATTAATTAACTGCTATATATGTGAGACAGCTAGTGAATTGCTATTAATTAACTGCTATAAATGTACCCCCTCCTCTTGGGGGAAGCTGAAGTCAAGGATTAAGGGCTAATGATCCCTTGATTAAGGGCTAATATGATAGATATCATAAAGCCTGCCATTTGAAATAAATGATGAGGCAGACCCCTGGGGGAAGCTGAAATCAAAGTTTAAGGGCTAATGATAAATATCATTACCCATGGGGGAAGCTGAAGTCAAGGATTAAGGGCTAATGATAAATATCATAAAGCCTTCCATTTGAAATTAATATTTGAGAAATTGGAAATTTGCACACGTTTTGTTGGCTTTCTTCACTCAAACCAATATTTCATGTATTTTAAATCGTGTTTAATAACAAAAATTGTAAGCTAACAATAAAAATAAATTTAAATAAATCGGTCAAATTTATTAATTGATAAATTTAGTGCACTAATCTAAATTCCATAATAATTTTCAAAGTATATGCATGGTATGAAATACATACATGTCTATTTTCGGACCATTATAATAACTTTTATGAATGCCTAGGTTAGATATTTATTTCAAATACAAATTTCTGTTTCTAAGTTCTAAATCGAAAGCTCACTTTAAATGTCAATCAATAACGTGTTTGCTTTTTTTTGCAATAACGAGTTATTCAATTAGTCATGAATTTAAAATGACATAATTCTGGCAATTTCATATTCATGTTGGAATTAACTAGTGAAACCAAAAAATATTTCTCTTCTTAGAAATAAATGACTAAATAATCACATCTACCTGTAAAGCCCGAAGTCAGCTAAAGGGCTAATGATAACTAAGTGAAGCCCGAAGTCAGCTAAAGGGCTAATGATAACTATCGTCTACGAAGCCCGAAGTCAGCTAAAGGGCTAATGATAACTATCAATGAAGTCAGCTAAAGGGCTAATGATAACTATCAAAACGCCGGCCATTTGAAATAAATAAATAAATATTGAAACTTCATTATGAACCATTTGAAATAAATAAATATATATATATATATTTTGAAATAAATAAATGTTATGGCATTGAGTGTCACATCTACTAGAGATTACAATCACAAAATATCTTCTAACAAGTAATCGGAGCGCACAATGGCCAATCAGAAGCCTACGATTTTTTTATTCAAACCGCTATTTTGAATACGAATGACCTTACGGCGTAAACACATTTGCCAAAATATTCTTCCCATGAAAAAAATATGTTCTTTGCAAAGCGTCTGCATCCTTTATAGCTAGATCTGGAAATCTAACTAGATATAGGAGAATCTGCTTTAGAGATTTCTCATTTAGTCAAGTCTTTACTAGTGTTGCAATCTGCAACAAACAGCGCACTCAATGTTATCCTATATGAAAATGTTTGATACTTTTCTTTAAAATGTGGGTGAAATGTAGCTCCATTTTTAATGCTATTTTATTAATTACTTTTATACATTACGATAAATTATGCAGAGAGGTTTAATAATAGGCAAAAAATCCAATTCCTCTTCACACAATATATAACGTTACCCAAACGTGAACATTGTGTCCCATTTCAACATCGGCCAAAGTGAAGGAATTTAGAAACCTCAATGTGGATGTATTCTTTGCAAAGTAAATGGCTCTCTCATAAGAGGACGAACACTTGAGTGGGCTGTTCTTATGCGTGTCAAGATACATTTGACAAGTATGTTGCCTGCTGGTTCACTGTTGCGAGATGTATGAAGTAAAGGGAGGAAAAGATTGAGCATCTTGACCATTGATAATTTATTTGTAAGCTGATACAGCCAGTGCCAATTGTGAAAATCTTGAAATCAAATTAGTGAGCGGTAAAGTGTCCGAGTTGGAGATCTTAGAATAGGGAAAGTGATGCAATAATAAATCCACATTTGCAGTTTTTACTTTGAAAATCACAGCTGCATGAAGAGAGTAGATTGCTAGAATCGGTGCATTTTATTTCGAAAAAAAATTGGACTAAATGATATTAAATAGGTTTTTTAGAAAATTGACAAATCTAAATGGCACTTAAATATCAATAAATTTTTAATGCTTGATACCACTTCCTCTATTTAAATGAAACTTGCAAAATTGATTCAACTGGTTGCATAATGGATAAAGAAGGTGAGAATCAGTCAAGAGATCTCCTCAAGCGACCCACTGTGGCTCTTTGTGTATGATTGGTGATGACGCAGTTGGCCGCCACATTTTTCATAATCATCAGGATTTCGGTAATTGAGGATGATGATGTGCAAACTAATCACGCTGTTGTCATTGTAATTCCTAAACGATCTGAAACCATGAAGAACTATGTTGAATGATTTGTTGAATGCCTGTGGAAGGTAAATCTTTTAAAATGTGAAAAATCGAAAAATTCGTCCAATCTGTTTTAAAAATATGGATATAATTACGCTCAGCTCTTCTCAACTTGGAAATTGAATGTCCAAAATTACTTACAAATAAATAGTATTGTAGATGAATTTTAATTAATTATTTACCATGTCCGAATATGATCCCTTTTATTTTCATTGAAAGAGACGCTGTTTACCTATTAGAACTTGAATTTCTCTCAATCATAGATACAGATAGTCGTATGGTTGTTTTCCTCAATGAAAAGTAGCTTAATGTTATTCGTTTTATATTGAAGCTGGAACACAAGTTGTCATTTTTGGAATAACCAATGCGGATATCACAATATCCGTTTATCTATCTGCTTTAAAGCTAATCTTTGTAGAACGGGAAACGCATAACAAATTTTAATGCAAAAGTAAATGGAAGTCTATGCAAACTGATACTGGCGTTATCAAAGCGAAATAGAAATGCAGAGCGTCGGAGTGGAGGTGGGGGTATTACTGAGAACGAAGTGTAGGCAAGAGTTGAATATATGTCGCATGAAGAAATGGTTTAAATCTTAAGTAGTTGAAATTCGGTGAAGTCGCCCAAAGTTGCGAATGATATTTCGTAAATATTGATTGGCGTGCTCGATGAGTCAGTGTTTTGCAAATGCACTCACTCGCTTAAATTGTATTGCATTAGTAATAAAATTGAGCTTTTTGTTTCAGTGAAAGAATTGGTATTAGGTATCAGAATTTAATGAAGAAAACATATTAGTTGGCATACAAGGGCCAAAAAATTTGTTTACCAACACCTTAACCTAACTGTGGATTATTTAAAATACGCAAGTATTGCAAATAATTGCAAATGAATAAAGAGTTCCCAGATAAATATAATCGATCTTTGTGGCGAGCTGAAACAAAAAAAATCATCTTCTGATTTTAGCCTGAATCAAGTTTAAACGATCTAGATTCTATTCAGATTTATTTTATTTGACCCATTGTTTCGCATAAATTATTTGTTTTGGATTTTGTATTTGGTAGTTAGTCAGAAATGACAAAATGGCGTCCTGGTAGTTCTCATTTGAACACTGTGGTGATATTGGAACAGAGCTGATTTGTAGTATTATTATGAATTAGGATTATAGATAGATGGCTAGCTGTTGCTTTTGTATCGGCTGTAACGAATGACATTGATTGGCATTAATTCCCTCAATACTACTTTTTGCATCAATTTGTAATTAAAGCAACTCAAAATTAAATAAACTTTATTTATTCTGTGAGCGTATAGGTCGTGATTGAAATTGCAGTGGAAATCGACTGCTAACTGAGTCAAGCTACCACTGCTATACATTAGAATTTCCCATATCCGGTAATTTTGTCTAATCGGATGAAAATTGACCACAAATAAGCAATAACATGTAGGTTGAGCAGAATAGTTCCTCTAAGCAACGAGTTTGGTTTGAATCTAACCCAAATTAGATTAGTTTTATTCAAATATCAACTCCATTTGTTTTCGCTCGGATGACTGCAGCTTTAGAACAGGCACAACTTGTCGAAGGAGTGTAATGGTTTGTGATAAAATGTATTGTTACCTGCGCCTGATTAGTTCGAATATCCTGTATACATTGACGGCACTACAATGGTAAGAGGTGGAATCAGTGTACGATTTGGTTGGAAAATGCTCAACTATATATTCTAACGGAAAAAAAGTTCCTTCTTCCATTGGATTTAAATCTATGAACTGATTTTCCTGCTACTGTTGAAGGATTGCACGACGAATCCCCATATTGCCCGAAAATATTTATATCAAATATTTCAAGAATTTTGACTATGTTGGTATTATTGATGAAGCTCAACCATTTTGTGCAAGACATCATCGTACTTCACTTCATTATTTGCAACTGACACGCAATTTGTTGGCCGTACCTCCACATTGAGCAAAAATGGAAATTTATCCCATTGAGAGAAGGCCACAGTATTTCCACCGAAATCTATATTACTTGTCTTGCGACCCATTATGGAGGGTCTTAGTAGCTGCATTTATTCCGTGACGCGAAATACATTAAAGCAATACATGCATCATCAGAAAAACCTGCCCAAGTTCGAATTTAACATTGGAGTTTGTCTTCAAAAAATGTGGCATTGTTATTATTTTAAACAAATTAGGTTTCAAATTCGCAACCACTTTTACATATCAGCGCGGTGAATGGATTTGAATCTGAACTGAATAAAACACCGAACGAATGTGGTTGGCTCTAAAATCATTATTACATTTTGTAAACAAATAGAGTCTAGAAACCAGTGGGTTCAAAAATGCGGGGTTGTATCGCTTTTTAAATTCAAATTTATTTAATGATCCCTTCAACGTAAGTTATATTGCATTTGCTTACAAAATTCAATATTTATGACTGGGTTTGAATTGCTTTATTCCTAGTGTAAGAGTATTATTTGGTATGGAATGTCGTCAACAAGTTGTGTTGATCAGAATTTTCCGAAGACTTGATTTTCTCTTGAAATTAGAGTTTCGAATGGCAATTACGTTCTCATTATGTTCAAAGAATTATTCGAGTTCATTTGAAATTTTTAAATGCAAAGCGATTCAAGTGGTGATATAGAGTGAATTAGCTATTAGCCCATTAAAGACGTCTGTAATCATTGCATTTAACGCGTGAATACATAATCATTGCCATATATGTTGCGAATTTAAATAAACATTGAATATTAACCAATGCTATCACTAATTGTAGATAAAAGGCATCGAATTCCCTCTTTCTCAATATCGCACCTTGATTATTGCGTAATTTATTACCCAAAAAGGTCAAATGCCAACTTTTATATTCAGAAATATTTGCCAAGTAATGAAAAGCCAAAACATCTTTAATGTAAAGCTATTCAAAAGTTTTGATGATTTATAAATTGATCGATTTAACCTCATTCATCTATAGTCTAAAAAACAATGATAACTTTCTCCTTAGAGCACCCATGAAGTTCGATTTCATTCATCTGTGAAGTCTTGAATTCACAATGGGAACCTTGGAAAGTGAATAGTTACACAATTTGTGTAATTTTTAACAAGGGAAATTCGATTAAAAATGGTTTTCAGTTCCCTTAGAAATTAACAAATTCTTATTGCTTTAATATGGCACGTATTAGGATTTTCAATCAATTTAACACTTATTGAAATTAATTGTATTTGAATAAATCTTTCCACTTAATTAGGAATGCAATAAACCATGCATACTCAATGTAGATAAGTGTATATCAAGAAACGAGGGAGCGAATCAGCCAAGTTACTTCTGTAGAGGTTCTCTCCCGGTTTATGATCAGCGGTGGTGCGTTTGGTGTTCACCATGTCTCTCATTACTAACAGGTTGGTATGCACCTCCTCGTGAGTAGTTTACACATCACAAATCCTCACTCATCACAACCTTGTTCGTAACGGGAGACATGGCGAACACCTACAATAGCATCTCCAAACAATAGCAGTCTTAATGCCTCAATGGGTGTTTCGTAGAAACCTCTTGGTTGATTCTCATACATTGTAATTACATTACCTGCATTAATGTTTCAAGTTTAATTGAATTGGCATCTAAATTTAATGATGAATTTAAATTCACATAGTGATAATAATTAAAAATTTCAATTGTGAAACCATAATTTGTTAATTACTTAAAAAACTGATTACCATTATTTAGTCTAATTGAAATTGTTCTAAACTACGCAATCATTATAGATATTTCTTTTCAGGCTATTTTGAATTTGAAAGTAGCAAATGTAAAGGCAGAAAGTGTTTGCAGATCTTTAAATTCATTTTATGGTCAAATAGGCCCAAATAGTAGGCGTTTATACCATTTTGTCTTGCCGAATAGACATAAATTTCAACTGTGGTGAAATTTAAACACTCCGAGTGTAATATTTTGAAGATATGCTTATCGCACTTTGCATGCCAAATACGCAATCATGTAAGTAGTAAATGTACTTATGAACATTGGGAACTACAGTTTCTCCAAAATTAAAGCTGTGATATTGAAGCAGAGAGAATTTTCCATGGATGTATAAGATGACTAACTGTGAAGGGCATTCTATTACCCTTGTATCTGTTTCAAGAGAAGTCATTTATCAACATTCAATTGGGTGATTGAATCATCTTCTTCAAGTTGGCTCAAATATTTTAATGCTAACATATTCGTACATGGACATATAACAGGGAGACTTCTTCACTACAGAGAAGAGGGGGTGATAGAATGTCTACTACTATCGATCCCATCTCTAAGATGTTAGAATCGTTTTCGTCTGAATATGCTACACGTTTGGACAATTTTTCGATGATAACTTCGACTTTTACGTTATTTGCAACTTTGAAGCGATGATAGTCTATGTGTTATCCTAATTAAATTTTTTGTTATCTCTTGGGGGTGACGCGGGTTTAAGATCGGGTTAATAAAATTGAATTTTATATATCATATACCAACTCAATAATATATCTTTAGAGATATATACGCCTTTAATACCTATTGGCTCCGGGGCCTCTCAACTCACCTCCACACTTTCAAAGTGTCCTCACTTCAACCTATCACTCCATCACTTTACAAATCACTAATCAGGTTTCAAAATTTTCATAATTCAACTGTCATTATCGACCTCGAATGCAATAAATATTTTCAAAAAAGGAATCTTATTTTTTTCTTTCTACCAAAGTACATAACAGTAAAGCAAAAAATAAAATACTTTTCTCCTTTGTAACCTATCTTAAGCACCCAATAAGTAGCACTGTACTGTGTTCGGACTTAATCGTTTTACATAGAATGATCATTTTATTTAACCGCAACATAAAAGAGACTTTTCATACGTTCCCGAGCATTTGAGTTGCAATATGCTAAAAATAATTAAGTTGCTGGTTTATTTCTATCCAATTTTTGCTCGAGCACTGTCTGAAAAGAATTGTGCAGACATCAAAAACAATCACTATGGTTTTTGTGGTGGTGACTCTCCCCCAGCGTCAAATATGCTGGCCTTGATAATTTCCAAATGCCTTTATATTCTGAGCGTATTTTCGCAAATACTTTCACCCCTGTCTTGGCTGAGACGTTTGTTCAAACATGTAAGGTTGATAAAACTGACGGTCGCAATACTTATGTTACTGACGGACTCTCAGGTGTCAATTTTTCGCATATAATATATAAATGGTTCAAGGAGTTTTTTCACTATGACTTCGAACTTAATGCTTGTAATGGCAGTCAATTCTGCAAACATTACATGAACGTTAGTTGGTCTGACGCTTAACTGTATTTTCTAATCAAATTCGCTTAAAGAATTTTCGCATTAGATGATTTGGGCACATTTGAACGGTGTTGGATGAGAACAATTATCATCTCCTGTAATTCTGCATGTTTATCACTATCGAACTCCGTAAATCGATCACCAAATAATCCAATACCAGGTTAATGTCCTTTTATGAAATGGTTGAACTGTCAATTTTTCCATTTAAGCGCCGATCTTGAGGCATGTGAATCTTATAAAAGTGGTGCGTGTTGCAGTAGCTATCCAACACGATTTGATTGCATTGGCAAAGTGTGCCTTCCTAAAACTAGGCATGACAAAGTATTTAACTGTCAATCAATTAACTGATTGCACTAAACTTTCATTTAGAATAAACCGAATTAAGTGATAAAGTATAATTAGTTTGCTTCATTTCCTATATATGTCCATGGTTACTATTGTTTTATCAGCAATGGATTTATTTTTAGAGTTGAGTGGTGAAATGGAAGCAAAGAACCTTTTCAATAGCATTTGTGTTTTCCGAATGCTCATTAGACGCATAAGTTCAGTATGATATATATATATATAAGCGAAATCTATCAACCTGTTTTGCTTTGACCGAATGGTTTGTCATAGCATCTCACTTCGCTTGAAATTGAAGCGGTTTTGTGCAACTTGATTCGGAACATAATTAACACACTTTTGGTAGGTGAATGCTTCATTAGGAGTTTAATTAATGCATGATATGCATATGTTCAGGATACAGATTTCGTTGGATTTGGAAATTTTCTCTGCAGGTGAAAGATTTCGATAATTTTATTTGACTAATTTGTTAGTCACAACACCTGACTTTGTTGGGGTGTGCGATAGACTTACCTCCACGTTGTGCACCCTAGGCAACTTATATTCATACGGCAAAAAGTCTATTATTCGGCAGTTGACTTCGGACTTCAAACTACCATAACCCCACTGGATGCCATATTCAACCACTTCTGCAGTAATCATCCTACTTTTTCTCTGCCTTTGTTTCAGTCTCTTTTACAACTGTAAATCACACTTCTGTTCCCCATCTCTCGACTTTCTATTACTTTGATGTTCCTTCCCCCTGTGAAGCCCGAAGTCAGCTAAAGGGCTAATGATAACTAGCAAAACGCTTGCCATTTGAAATAATTAAATCTTCTGTATCTAACATACGAAAGTGGACTATTTAGTTGAGTGTGCATTGTTAATGAAATCCTACAACCTAGCCCAATATCCATGATGAAATAAACAAATGTAATTTTGCATGCAATGGAGAAAGTAACGTGTCCCTTCCAAACTGACCATCATCTGGAATTCCCTACGTGATGTGTACTCCTTGCAATCTTTCCGAAACAATTTCTTTTATGTGGGGTGTGCGATAGACTTATCTCTACGTGGTACATCCTGCGCAACGTATACTCATACGGCAAAAAAGTCTATTAACCGGCAATTGACTTCAAACTACCATGACCCCACTGTATGACATACTCAACCAATTCCACAGTGCTACATCACATGTTTTCTAAATTTCCAACCTTCGTCTTTGAAACACTCTTCAGTGCCCCCCTTCTCGACTTTTTTTCACTTTGATGTTCCTTCCCCTCTGTGAAGCCTGAAGTTAACTAAAGGGCTAATGATAACCATAAAAACGCCTGCCATTTGATATAAACAAATAAATAACACCTGACTTTGTTAAAAATGAAAACGGCTTAACGAAACTCAATTTGGCGCTTACAATGCTTTCTCCGTTTTATTGAATGTATCATCTTACATATGGGAAGTCATTTTCCTCTTCAATATGCAAATGGCTCAGAATCATTTGCTCTTGCAAATTTCGGTTCATTACAATTACATAGATTGTACCCTCCATCTTTGATTGGTGTAGATCTCAGAACATCACATTTTAGCTACTATTAAATTGGATTTTGGCGAAAAAAGGTAATTGGAAAGAGTGAATCAGTTGATCATATATACCACATTTTTGATCAGAAATTCAATATTTTTACCATAACTAGTTCCTTGACGTATAATTTCTTAAAAATGAATTTTACTTTTTTGACTAAATATAATGGTAGCTCTATTTAAAATTATATTGTCTAAACTTAAGAGAATATCCTTTTGCACGTTCAAACATCGTTTTTAAAAAAAATAGCTGCATCTAAATAGCTATCGAGAAACCAGCATTGACTTGAATATACTTACCATATTGATCAAAATAAACTATAAACTATTTTCTTGAAGAATATGTCTATGGAACGGCTCCTTTTATTATAATTTGAAAAATTGCAGATTCCTTGGCCCAATCATGTGCCAATCAAAACTGAAATTTGATCAAAATCGCCCTTCAAATCATGCATATTCTCCACCCATCGCCATTCAATATTGTATAAAAGTTGACCCAAAAGGTAAACTTAGTGCCAAATGACAGTTTTAGCTATTTCACATTTAATGCAAGTTTGGAACACAAAATAAGTGTAGCACAGTTTTGGGATGCCTGTATTAGAATGCAGAGAGGGAGATGTGTTGGACATACTCATCACTTGCTTTGTTTAGCCAGTCATGCAAGCCAGAGATAGAGTATTGTCATTCAAAGGATAATACAGAGCGGACTTAGACATTAATAAGTGTATTTGATTGCCTTTTCATCAATTTAATTATATATTTCTAATGGAACAATATACGAGTGAGAAGTCGAGTACAATCTCCGGCGTCTTAGCAACTAAACCTTCATGAAAGAAGTCGTTTTCCTTGCTTGCTCATTATAATTTGGCGTTAAAACAAGGCATTTTCGATTGTGAAAAATAAAGTGAATACTATTCTTTGTTAATTCAAAAATTATGTGTCACCTAAACGGTTTTACTAAACTCGAAATTAAAGTTTAGTGGCTATGTTCAAAGGATTCGATAAAGGTAATTGATAATTGACATGAATAGAAAATGACTTCTTTTACTTAAGCCGTTTGAGAATATAATTTTTAATTTTGTGAAATTGTTCTTCTTAGAATAATTATATTATTTGGCTGGCGGATAGATGCGCCAATAGAGCTGGTTCATAAATAAATGGCATTTATTCGAAATTCACATTTGCTAGCTAAATAATTACTGATTCAATTTTACTAGCTTAGCTATAATTTATTAAAAAAATAAAACAATCGAAACTCAATTGAAAATCGAACTCTCGTAATATTAGTTCAATTCTTTTGTTAAAATCACTTTTCATTTACCATTTTTTCATTTTTTTCTATACACAGTATTGATAGAGCTACGAAACAATCATAACATGGCTGAAAATACACAAATATTTTTAATTAAATGTAAGAGATCAACCGCTTTGCTTTTAAATCTTAAACATGAGGAAATACGAAACTCTCTTATCAGACTGAGTGCTGCAAGCAAATCGCATTATACTTTTAGATCAACCGCGATTTACTTCATTTCTTACAGATTGAGTGATTGAATATAATGAATCAAACAATATTTGTATCAAATTAAAACTATGAACTTATTTTTCGTGATGCTTTCATTTGCAATTACATTTTGTGTTACATTATCTGATTGACTTATTATAAATTTCGTTTTACAACTGTAATTGTTTGTGGTAAATTATGTATGCGAATTAAAACTAATATAGTTGATTAAATTATAGATAGTTGTTCATCTTTCACTAAATATTAATAAATGTCAAGTTCGATATCAAGAAAGTTTTGCTATGCTCAAGGAAGGTGGTATTTTCAAATATAACTCCTTGATGATTGATGAAAAGATAGCATTTAAAACGTAATTATTGATTATAATATGCTGAAAATCCAGTTTTTGTTTCTGTATCAGCCTTAAATTTTCAATAAATATGCTTACTATTGTTGACTTATTTGGCACTTGCGAAATGTACGTATATTACCAAGTAAAAAACTCTGTGGCACTTGCTGCATCAATTTGCGTTTACTCAGCTCGAATTTAAATAGACTCAAATCATAAGGTGATTGTATAGATTATGACAACGAACAAAATTAAAATTAGATTATTACAAAAAAGACAAACTGAAAACGATTAAAGGCTCGGATAGCGCAAAATATGTCCTCATTGTTTAAAAAAACCTGGAATACGAAGAAAAACTATTCACCCTGGTACTTTCAGTAGAAAGTGAGAATTGTTAACCTTTCAGGCATTTAAATGCTCTACTGTGTACATGTTTTGTGATTGTAGCTTTGATTGCTTCCAAATTCTCACCGATTTGCGTCCTGAATTAGCAATGTGTTTTAGCTCAAATCCTGATATTTCTAAAAAAATCTTTACTTTGAACACAAACTTTCTACACTCCATTAGGAATGTTTTTTTTTCTTTACCGCAGTACTTATTCTTTCAAGCAAATTATTACTAGAATTTAAATAGCTTGACATCTTGAATTGATCATGGGCGTAACAATAGGTTCATGTGATGGCATGCAATAGTTTAAGGGTAAAAAACCTTGCACAACCAATGCATTGTATTAGCAGAACAGTTTTTTCCTTTAAGTTCAAAAATTCACAAAGTACCTGCGCATTATAGAGGTGAACTATTTGACATGCTGCTTATTCCATCTGCTTTCTACTTTATTTACACTAATCTTAAGATGAAAATTGTCGTGTAGTAGCAAAGTACCGTGTTTGGAGCGAATCAGTTCACAGAAATTTGTATTTAGATTGATAATCAGCATAAAAAAGATATCGCGTATGTTATCAAAGCCTTAAGTTAGATAATTGTGAAAAGAATCCATTCGCTGATTTATTTCTACCCTAACTTTTTCTAGAACGCATTACAGACCATCATAATACTGTTCTTATTCGCATCTCTCCTTCATCATCAAATATGTTGGGGAAAGTAATTTTCAAACACTTTTATATTTTAAATGCGTTTAATTTATAAGCGGTTCAGCCTTATTTAGGGAATGCAATGAAATTTTAGAATAATAATTTTGCTCAGGCATGGAGAAATGGTACAATGGAGGGAGGAAATACAAATGCCACTAAGGAAATCTTAACTGTCAATTTTTCACATTTTATTAATAAATGATTATAAGAAGTTGGAAATTATGACTCCAAACTTAACGTTTATAATAACTGTCAATTTTTCCACCATTTCATGAACGCTAGTTGGTTGGACACTTAATTAAACTTAATCCCAAAAAGCGCATGAAGAATTTAAATTAAAAATAAAAAAGGCCAAAGTGAACAATTGGCAGTGCATTCTTTTATCTCAAGAAGGCTATGCAAACAAAATGTCGAGTTGCGACAAATCAGTTAAATAAACGAATTGAAAGCGTTAATTTTTACAGACATAATCATAGGAATCCAAAGAGATCAACATCAACATTTTGATTGCATTTTCTTAATAACAACATTTGCAATGCCGTCTTCAGAGATACAATCAAGGGATGGAAGCATTGGCTGAAAATTCTGCCAAAACATGCATAAATGATACAAGTGACGGTCGAAATACTTATATAACTTAAAGTCTCTCAAGTGTCAATTTTCGCATATTATCTACAAATGGTTCCAGGGTGTGGAGCATTACGACATAAAACTTAATGCTTGCAATTGTAGTCAATTTTGCTAACATTACATGAACGTAAGTTAGTTAGGCGCTTAATAATATTTTGAATTCTCAAAATTACATTAAGAATGTTTAAATTAGATGATTTGGGCTCGTTCAAACGGTGTCGCGTGTGCGGTTGATGCATGTAATAACCATATTCCGCATTTACCGGAGCCTGTTTGCCTTTATCAGGCTCCGTAAGTTGTGTATCAAATACTTTAATACCAATTAAAAGTTCACTTTATGAAATAAAACATTTTGATATTTTCACTTAAGAGCAGATTTGGAGGCATGTGAATCGTATGAAAATGGTGAAAGTTGCAGTAACTGTCCAAAAGGAACAAGATGTGATAACAAATTATGCTATTCTTCCAAATAGATAGGACAAAGTATTAGACACCCAATTAATAGAACGACGACACTTTAATGTAACCTTGGAATTAGACAAGCTGCTAAAATGTACTATTTAATTTTGCTTCATTCATTGGGCACATGACAAATTTTTGTTTTATCATCGATTTATTTATTGTAATGTTTATTTTTAGTATTTAACGTTGAGTCAATGCAAAACTTCGAAATACATATAATATACAATATAGAAGATTATATATACATGCAAAAATAATAAATATATAGATTATATAAAACAGTGACAACACTGGCAAATTTATATGGTAATCACCCTCAAGAACTTTTGTCAAATCAGTTGATAATCACAAATGGAGTTTGTTTGCAATCCTTTCCACAACCTGCGTATTCAACATCCAACCCTCAAGTAACCATTGCATAAAGCTAGGATTAATGGCTTACTTTGTGCAAAATATCTATTTTACTTGTAAAATATTCAACGCAATTGATGAATACGTAACTAAGCATTGACACCGAGTCAGAATAATAAGATTAGAATGCTCGGCGGTCGATGTTCTTTAGCTAGTCATATAGGGAACTCAATGGAATATTGCCACCCTAATAGTAAGACAGGACAAGCATATGAATTAATAAGTACATTCATAAATGACAGTACTTATTTGTCTTTGAAAGAATTTAATTTTTTGGATCGTATTTAATGGGTAATATGCCAGAGAGATGGCGAATACTGTCTCGGACATCTAAACATCTGGACATTTTCATGAGGAGTCGGATTTTGGCATGTCTATTATAATTTGCATTCAAGTGAAGAGACTTTGGCTTGGAAAAAATTAAATATCTTCTATGTTTGTGGTTGAACCAAGCCTAACTGTATGTGGCAATATTTGATTCCACAATTAAAAAAATTATAAACAGCCATATTCCTAAATAAATGGCGTTTAAATTCCAATTTTAAAAGAATACCTGCGACTATCTATGCCGCCGATAAAGCGATTAGACTGATTCGCCAATTTGGAACAATTAATGAATAATAACGTTAGTTATAACTTAACGATTCGCATTTTTAACGCAGACAACATGACTGTCATAATTAAAGATGTAGATGATAATGGTGCTAAGGAATCCGCAGATGCGGTTGAAGGTATCGTATTGAGTGTCCTTTAAAATGTTTATTTTAATAAATAAATTGATTTATTAGCGATATGGATTGGCCTCAATTTTGTCTGTTTTGAATTTCCTATTTCAAGTATTCTCAACACCATAAATCACTCTCTCTATTTACAACTCAATATTGAAATTTCGAAATTCCCCCAATTGTAATTGACTTTATCAAAAAAGGAATGGATTTAATATTGTCGTGACAAGAGTCCTTTGCCTTCTTTAAGTCCGCCGGCTTGAAGTTGAGGCACAATCACGCTCACTGATAGGCTATACGAGGCATATGTGAAAATTGTGTCAGTGAGGTGACCTTCTCTCACTCTGCGAATTCCGTGTCGACAACGCTCTGCAAATTGCTGCTAATTGAGACGACTCTTGTTATCAAGCAACTCAACTCTATTACTGAAGGGATGTAATCAACACACTTTGATGTAATATTTCTCGTTACACGGAACGCTAAAATGCGTTCTTTTATCAAAGGGTTAACTTCAAAGTATGCCTAGTAATACGATTTCTTTTTAAGAACATGGCGTTGTAGAAGCAGTGACGTAAATTTATAGGAGTGAGAAAATGGTAGGGTTAATGGACATTGTTGGAGTTAACGAACTGAGATCAGGCGTTCAGCTTACCACGCCTTACTACTTTTGTGTCGCACATTTTAACCTCTCATGTTTTCACTCGGTGGGTGTGGAGGTCCACATTTGCTGGTGCACTAACTTTCTTATCCTGCATGCAATTCCTCTGCATGTTTGCTTGTCTCCATGTTAATATAAAAAGAATTATTAAATAATAAATCGTGAGATTTAGGCAAAATTTAAATGGCATGCTCGGAAACCGTAGTGCTCTATACACTTCAGCTGAAAAAATGCAATGAGAATTAAAGGTTGTGTTCACTCCCAAAAGGCAAATATAGTTGTATATATTATTGATAAACATCTTTTTAACTTCATAAATGCTAGTAGAGTGATATGAATGACAAAATTACATAACATGTGATTTCCTAGTTTGACCTATTTGAGAGCAAGATGATAAAAATTTCTTTGGCTACTAAGTTGCCCCATTCTAAATCAAATAACTGAGGTGAGCCGCGCCTGACAATGACCCAATAACGTTGCTCTGTTCCTTAACATTTTGTTACGTCTTATATTAACCAACCGTGTACGCGACTTGGTGAAGTTTGAAAGTCAGGCACTTAAGTGGTCTCTAGAGTTAGAGAATAATTCACGTCTTAGTGTTTGAAACGCTCAATTTAGAACAATGATGTAGCCTTTCAGATTGAAAAATGTTTTCCTGTTTTAGATCTTATGTAATTATGACAAAATCTCCAAATATAGTTGCCACAGCCGATAATGCTTTTCAATTTGACATTGCAAAGGCTAAATGAGAATCGGCTATACTCTGGTCGGTGTTAAGTTCTTGCAAAAAACCTGAGAAACAGTTGAATGTTCTTGCGAAACGGTTGTTCAGTATTTGTTTCTATGAAAAGACGTTTTTATCAGAACGTCACTAGAATTTCGGCATCTCACAGACTGACAGATTGCCTTTTAAATTCGCTGTTTAAATAATAAAATCAACTTTCTTAAGAAATCTACTTGACGTGAAGAGACGCTTTTCAACACACCATAACCAAAATCTCTCAGCATTTCGTCAGTTTCATTTCTTACAACTCATGCCTTAATAGAGCCAACGATACGTGCATCTATCTCAATCACTTCCATTTTTTTCTATGTACCCTCTGCTTGTGGCTGTTATTATATTTTATAATATTATGGAGTAAAAAATTAATTGAAAGCTTAAAGATAATGGTCGCTTTAAGTGATTCCTAATTGAAAGAATTTATCTTTATAAAGTCGCTACAAAATAAATTTTTATGAAACCTAATTGCACGCTTTACTCATGACTATGAAATTTGAGTTCCTTTTTTGGCCAACTTGACCTTCACTTTAGCGTTAATTGATGCTTTCTTCCATCACCTCGCTTGCGTCATATCAATCAATGTCAGAACAATTTAATGAGTTGACAGCTTGGCATCAATCAAAACTTTTAATCGAAAATCGATTTTTGAAGGTGACGCCCTATTTTTGCAAGAGTAAGGTGAAAATTAGGCTGAAAATAAAGGCTGTTTTACCCTGTATAAACATATAACATGGACGTTTTTCAAATTAAATCCGACAGATACGATACTACTGATTTAAATCTCCGTATACCATATGGAAATAGATTTGAAGGTTACGTAGAATACTAATGAATAAATTCTCATTTTTACCAGCCCATTGAAATATCATCATTTTAGAACAAATTAAATTAATTTATTTAACGTCTTCATTTTCCTTTTTTACCTGTTTTTGATTAAACGGGATATTTATATTTTTACGTAGCTTTGAATTTATTTACTCTTAGCTTTAAATATTTTTTAAATAGAGTACACACAAAGAATGATCAATTCAATCAAATGAATAATAAAAATAACAGAACACGACGTTTAACCTACGAAATTTGATACTTTGCGACATACATAATATTAACACTGCAATAAAATCATTTGCCTAAAGTCAATTCAAATATTTTACTGCGTTATACCCAATTTCGCTTTGTATATACGGAAAGCGTTAAACGGCCCGTCAGAAGTTAACGTCCTTACAGCCGCCTTTGGCATATACGAACATGTGCCAAACAACAAAACCAAAAAATTATTTCCCATGAGTTAATTTGTCCAATATAATGCCTTTGAAAATGCAGTTGTTCATTTTGTATTCATTTTAACTACAGGCCAAATTGTGGTAATAACTTTCTTATTTTCGTGCCTACATAGGTCGATGATATTCATCAGCGAACTCTTCTTGTGTTTACAATTGTTACTCTGAATATCACAACAGCATGGAGGGCGAATATTTTCAATACCTGTATTTTTTCAAACCAGTGAAATTAGATTTAAAAGATGGCAATAAGTTTGTTTTGGAAATTGGCAAATTTATATAGCCGTTATATTTCTCATATCATTTTTATTTATTTTTATGTTTTATTTTTAAATTTAATTACCAAAAAACGAAACCATGTAAAATCGATGCAAATATGTGCATATTAAGTATAGATGGTGGGAAACACGTAAGAGAGTTCTAAGAGCCACTTGCTTATACTCTATGCCTGCGTATGCTTTTCCATGAACCAGTGGTTGTTTGTCAACTCCCTCATTATCAACGAGTTTGCAATGAGAAATGAAAGTGATACCTAAATTAACCACGAAGAAGTTCTGATGAAAGGTTTTAAAGCATCATAGTTTTAAGCTGATTTTACTATGTTTTATGCTTGATTTCATTTGATATTCATTTGGCATCAAAGTCAAATTACTTTTCCATTACTCAAAGTTGAGAATACAATGTGGGTTTAAATTCTAGTGTGAAAGTGGAATATTTGGCGATGGCTAAACATCTACTAAATAACGTTAGCATTTTAGATAATTGTCAACGAACGGGTTTATGAGTAGAGTGCAGTAAGAGTTCCAAATTTGAAGATATTTAATTATTCATGGAGGTTAAGGGAGTATAAAAGTTCAATAACCGAATCTCCAAAAAGAGAAGTACTGGCATAATTGTGCAATTTTAAACCGCCAACTTTCGGCATGGCCTTTTCCACACCTGAGGAATATTTTCAAGCATAATTTTTTATTAAGCATCCACTTAGTCAGACACAAAATGGAGCATTTACTATTTACTAAACTTACAGAATCCCAAGTAATAGACCAGTGGGGAAAAGAAGTGACTATACAAAAATTATCATGGATGCATATTTGAACTAGTAGTAACACAGAATGAAATTATCGAGACACAATAGAATCCTCCAATGTTCGGGGACGTAATGGGGAATGGAGAAAATGACAGAAAGAGTACGACGTTGACACTAAGTGAATCAGCACAACTTGGCGATTAATATTGTGTGAAGATCAACTGTTATGATTAATTGAAATAGGCTTTAAGTAAAGTCGATTCCTAGTGAAATATATGCAAATGCTTTGCATTTCACTGCGATGAAATTCAAATTATCAAAATTTTCATTAAGTGGATATCATCAAATGCTGGAATTTGCTTATGGGAACAATATCAATAATCTATGGATCAAACCAATAAATAAGAAGTAGTATAGTGGAATAAATCTACGAGTCTAATTAGTTGAACGTATTTTTAAATGCAATTTTTCAAAATGAGTACATTTGAAAGCATTGATATTCATATGTTTGGAGCAGATCAGAAGACTATTTCATTTTATTTATACCAGAACGATTGGTTTGTTTAGACTTTCAATAAGATGTTTAAAAGAAATGCACTTTATTATTTCGTCTCATGCATAAATTGCCCATCAATATCCTTCACCCACAAAATGTCGATGATAACGAGGGACATGGCGAATACCACCAGCTTCATCTCCAATCATCCGAAGACATATACCGAAGTGCGCATGTCTTTGCATATTCTTAATCGATCTGCATCATTTTAACTAGATACACATTTACTCGCACTAATTTCATAGATTTTATAGCATTGGAATCTCCCAATTCTTAACATAGAAAAGAGTCAATTTAGAACAGTGCTATATACATTCACAGTGAAACAGGTTTACTTGACTGAGATCTCGTTGCAATGTGAACGATTTTGATAAAGACTTACCACAACACTTTATGACAAATTTTCTGGAAGTGCAGAACTTGGTATATCTTTGCTAGCTTGAGTTCGTCATTAAGGCTTAAATGAGAGCAAAATTTGTTCTATTTGCACAATAATATTGATTTGATGTCCTCGCAGTATTCAGTCACTTAGGTTGTAAGATTTATCCAAAATTAAGTGTTGAACATCCAAATTGTTTGTTGTATGTGGTGCAATGTTTATTTTGTTGCTAAATAGTGTAATAAAAGTGTCTCAAATGGGTATAGTTTGTAATCTCAATTATTATGATACTAACTGAAAAACTGATTCAGTGACTTAAAATAATTGTCGAAATTGAGTCCAAGCAATGAGCTTCAAGAGATACTCAATCAAAATGAATGACACTTATGATATCAGTACGAAAAGTATCATAAATGAAGTGAACTGCAACCTTCTTAAACCCAAATTTCTCTTTGTAACTATGAATACGAAATTTTGTTTTGGCTCTCTTAGCATTAACTAGTACTCACACAGTTTTGTAAACATCAAAACAGTAGTGTGAAAAAGAAGTTGTTTTCATTGGTCAGTTTTTACAACAAATCGGCTTCATTTGTTTTAATTTTTAATAATTATATTTTAATATTTTGTGGACTAGGGTTGGAAATTTAGCAGAGATTTTGATCATAAATAAAGCTAACAAATTAATTTCATCTCAATCAAATTTTGATCGAAATAAATAATTGCAGAAAGTGTTGTGAATAACGATAATTTGTGAGGTTAGACATATCTCCTATCTCCTAAAAGAATTAACTATTGTAAGCGAGTTCAAATATTCTAATACTTATAAAATTTTGCAAAGCATGAAGAGAATGTGTTTAAATGACTTTTGCATTAAAACCCAATTTGCTTTAATGAACATTGGTTTAACAAGGAATGCTAAAAGCATAAATAATAAGGATCTTCTTGATAAATGTGATAAATTTAAATAGAAACCTAACAACAGACGAAAATTAGGCACAATCTTGCTCATATCAGTGTCCATAAAGTTCCTGAATGTTCCTCTATGGAAACTTCCTGCATTTACCATTGTTACATTGACAGTTCAAGCTGCAGGTCAAGTGCATGTTTAAAATACCAGCATGTTTCCAAACAAACACAAACAGTTTAAACAAGTGGTATGACCCTATTCGTAATAATTTTGTACAACACCATCCTCACTCATTACACACTCGGTGGCGATAGACATGGCGATCACCAGCAGCCCAACGTCAAAGAAAAACAGTTAAAATGCCTCAGTGGTAGTCTTGCAGATTCTGATTCTCACTCTCTAAACTTGATATTCACTCATCGGCTTGTTTTTCAAGGTTTATTTTATCGGTAATACAGTTGAATGATTCATTAAAATAGAGCGACTGGCATTAAGTAATAAAATTTAATTAAAATACAATAATATGGAACATACAAAAACTATATGGATTTGTCAATTTCCTAAAGAAACTGCTTACCAAAATTTAATATATTTACGCCTGTGTGAAAATATACAGGCATTTTAACTATGCGATTTTCATGCTGATTTAATTTTAAAGGCGACAATTGCAAATACACGAAGTGTTCATAGATGAACATGTTGGACTTTTATAGGCGTTAAAAGGTGTAAGCAGTCGTCTGGGTTAATCGTTAAAAAATGATGATAAAGCGATCAATTGTTTCTTCAAATTTGTAATATTTGTCAAATAATCTCATAAATATTTACATTTTAGGCCAAAAGGTCATAAGTGTCAAAGATGGCGTTCTACTAATTCAAATTTGAACATTATGGGCGATATTGCTTTGAAAAATGAAGTGTCAATATTGTATTGGAGGGAATTAGCAAATGAATTAAAATCTGATTAATGATTAAGGTCTGGGGTGTGCGATAGACTTACCTCCACGTGGTGCACCCTAACCAACGTATACTCATGCGGCAAAAAAGTCTTTTAACTCGCAGTTGACTTCTGACCTCAAACTACAATGGCCATATTGTATGTTATATTCGACCCCTTCCACAGTACCCATCTAGCCTTTTCTCTGCCTTTGTGTCTGCCTCCCTTTTACATCTGTGAAATGCTCTTCTTTTTCCCTGTCGAATTTTTCTCCCTTTAAATGTTCCTTCCTTCTGTAAAGTCCGAAGTCAACTAAAGGGCTAATGATAACTATCAAAGTGCCTGCCATTTGAAATAAATAAATTAAGTAATTAAGTAATTAATGATTAAGGTCTAGATATTGTCTCAGCTTCTGGAAAGACATTAATCAGCGTTTAATTGTGCAAAGGAATAATGTTTTTCAAATCTGTTCAAATAATTAACTGTTAACATTTTGGCACATAGGGCGTCAGAATGTGCTCCAATTTGGAACAAGTTGTCTACGACAAATTTGACTATAACCATGAGGGTCAATCTGGAACTAGTACATGTAGCTTAAAAATGGGCCGATGTTATTGAATATTATAATATCATGTGAAATTTCAATAGTATATTGCTAAAGATAACTCAATATTTTGATTATAGTGGTCTTCCATACTTGTTTGTGCGGTGGCATTTCAATTCTAATCTGTACTATCAAGCTATTCTCATCGCAGTCAATCTCTCACACACTTTGCAACTCACTAATCGAGTTAAAAATTTTGCACAATTATCATCAACGTTGACTACCTCGAATGAATAAATTGCTTTCAGAAAAGCACGATTTTTTGAGTCACTGATTGTCAAAATCTTTGCATGCTAAAGCAGCGAATCGCCCAACATGCTGCTTTATCTTGCTTTTGCCTATTTTAAGATCTCATATGTATCTTAAAACGTTGGTTGTTATTGGGCACCAATGTTTTTTGTAACGAATCATTGTGCATAAATTTATTATTTGATTGAAATAGCGCATATAAGGCACTTTGCACACATTCTCAGGCGTTTGATTTGCCATAATGCTAAAAATAATCACTCTTTTGGTCTATGTCTATCCCATCTGTACGCATCCGATGAATGAGACACTTCGTGATGAAGTCGAAGTCAATCATAATGCTGTTCGTAGTAAAGTCTCACCTCCAGCGTCGAATATGATGGCCATGGTAATTTATTAATTCTCTTACATTATGCTTGCATTTACCAACTAACAATTTCACTCCCATCTGCAGAAATACAGTGAATCTTTGGAAGCCTTGGCTGATAAAACTGCTAAGGCATGCAAAAATGATACAATTCAGGGTCGAAATACCTATGTCATCTACGAGCTCCCATTTGTCAATTTTTCAAGTGTTGTCTTTAAATGGTTCCAGACTTTCCTTCTTTACGACAGAGAACTTAACGCATGTAAAAACAATCAATCTTGCCAACCCTACATGAACGTAAGTTATTTCGAACCATAATAATATTTTCTATTCAAAAATGTATAAATGATTTCTGAAATAGATGATTTGGGCACCTTCCTACGAAGTTGGGTGTGCATATCATCAATGTGATGATAATTTTCCAAACTTGCAGTCGCCCGTATATCTGTATGTTTGCGAGTATCAAATTGCGTAAGTTATTCACAAAATAGTCGAATATCAAATAAACGTTAATTTGATAAAATATTAAAATCATCTACACCTTTACATTTAAGCGCCGATCTCGAGGCATGTGAATCGTATGAAAATGGTACAAGTTGTAGTAACTGTCCAGAAGGAACACATTGCGAGAATGACAAATTGTGCCATCCTGGTTCTGGCAACTAGACAGAAAGTGCAAAACTGTCAATGAATGAACCTATGACACTTGCGTGTTACTTTCAAATTAAATAATTCAATATAATTGATTTTATCTGTTTGTTTCATTCATTATGCACATCCGATATTATTGTTTTATCAGTGATTGGGTTACTTATATGTATATTTTTTGAGATTCATGTTGTATAACTGCAAATTGCTTGAGAATATATATATATAAATTTTTTAAAATCATGCCAATATTTTGCCTGAAAGAAAGCACAGGTTTTTTTCCAACACATCAGGTGCAGGAGACTTTACATTTCATTTTACATTTTGGTGTTCTTCTGACAAGTTGTCTCCTCTCTGTTGCTGTTGTTTGTCCGTGCGTAAGCAAGATAAAAGGCAGAGTTGAACATGGGAAATAACTAGGTTTATGAGTTTAGATCCATAAACTTGAATTGTTAACTTGGTAACAAGTAGTAGAGAATTTAAAAATTGTTATTATTGTACGAATAAGCGTGTGTGATTAATTGAAAGTTATTGGTCATTTAAGATTTTACTCAAACCTTCATTTCGTGTTTTGTAAAGCCATATAGAGTTTTTCGTGGACCTGAATGAGGTGATTCTATGTTCCTATAAAGATACTACTTCACTTGGGGTGCATTCACATTCAAAATATTGCCTAATGTAGTGCAAAATCTATCGATGTCTGCAAAAATTTCGTTTTGTTTAACCATTAGATTATTCTTATTCATGTGAAAGTAAATTATATGCCAGCAGTCAATTTTGGAAATATGGAAAGGATACATAATAATAAATGTCATTGGAATGAGCCAGTATTTAAAAGTACAGATAATTTCGATATATAGAGAAGATAAGAAGAGAAACAGCATACGTTGTTCAACGAATTATCTTTTGACTGTCTACATTTTAAGTTGTAATAAATCGTTTCCATTTCCACCAATGCAAGGTGTCATGACGAACCAAAGCAGTTAAATTAAGGAAGTGAAGCATTCATTTTACAGTCTTACAAATCCAAGGCGAACAACACCATCATCATCTGAATATCATACTGAACTAGCATTTCCAGTAAGAACTTGAATACGACTTACACCCTGTCATATTTCCTACCTATAACGGCCTTTCTTACTCTCAATATTTATGCAATAAACATTTATAGATGTGACAGCGCTCCAATCGTCATGGTAACCTCTAATCATTGCTCACAATTAAATGTTAATCAATTGCTCAGCTATATCCCCATCGTTGATCGATAGTAAATTCAACTGTACACACGTGTTGCATTTACAATTGTTACGTTGAAAAAAGCTTGGAAACCAATTATACTTTTATCAAAATCATTAATGCACACATTAGTATATCGTTGTATTTATCTGATTTAAATCTAATATTATTAGACCAAGCAATAAACATTACGAATTTTGATTCTCAAGTATCACGTATGTTACTGAAGGCTTCCGAAATCGCCTAAAATAGCTAATTTTATTTATGCAATCCAAATACATTCAGTTGCTAATATTCAGAATACTCTTTTATAACCTGGTTTGTTTTTGCGTATTCTATATATATGCCTGTGTCATATATATATATAGTTAGCATTGGAGCAATCACCAATAGCCATGATATCCCGATTCTGTGCCACGCTTATTTTCTGCTGAACACTTGCATTCAAGCTTTAACAACAGAGATCGAGATTTGCCAATAGGGATACTGTTGGGTCAGTTTTGGTCCAATTCTTTATGGCGATGGGTGGAGACAAAGTAAGTTGAAAAAAGATTTCTGATCTAATTTTAAATACGTTTGAACAAAGTATTTGAAAATGATTGCTTCATTATTAATTAGTTTCTATCGCTCCACGGTGGCCATTGTTTCAGAACGTTCCTCTAGCAAACAATTCAATTTTGGAGTGCACCTTATCCCATACCAATCATACTGAAGGTGTTCAAGGCAGCAATAGTTTTCCGTCCAACAATTTAACTCCAATTTTTTTGGGAATTATTATTGTTGAGGTATATGAATTTCTCTAATGATTCAATCAAGTCATTTCAGTTAGTGACAATGTCAAACTTATTTAAGAAAATTCGTTCCATGCTTAGAGATAAATATGTTTTTTGGTCTCCATAAAAGTAAGTCATTGAAGTGGTATTTTTAAAATCTGAAGTCATAAAAAGCAAATGTGCATGATGAAAAAAAATTGAAATGAAACGGAAACTGTGAGAAATTCTGAGGCATCGAGGAATGACTAGGTGGGTGTTTACCTAATCGTGTCCACCAAAATTTATCCAAGCAAATATTAACTACAGAATTTAATTGGCAAGGCACATGTCAAAAGTTCATTTTTCTTGACTTGAAGGATCCGATTGATTGCTCACATTTATGGTGCTTTATAAAGTTTCTTCCGGGGTGTGCGATAGACTTACCTCCACGTGGTGCACCCTGGGCAACGAATACTCGTCTTTTAATCGGCAGTTTACTTCTGACTTCAAACTACCAAGACCCCACCGCATTTCATATTCGACTAATTCCACAGTACTCACCTTTTTTCTACCTTTGTGTCTGTCTGTCTTTTTTACGTCTGTGAATACTTATTCTGTCCTCCCTCTCGACTTGTTGCACTTTAGGGTTCCTCTTTCTGTTAAGCACGAAGTCAACTAAAGGGCTAATGATATCTGAAGCACGAAGTCAACTAAAGGGCTAATGATACCTATCAGAACGCCTGCCATTTGATATAAATAAATATATTTTTGAAAAAGCCTGCCATTTGAAATAAATAAATAAATAAATATCATAAAGCCTGCCATTTGAAATAAATAAATAAATAAAGTTTCTTCCTGATTTGTGATGAATACCCTATTCAAATCACTGAATAAAGGTGAACAAAATGTTTGTGATTTACATGACTCGATCATGTGGAGGTAAATGAAATGTCAGATCTGCACAAGTCAAGCAGGAAAGGAATCTTATATGTAATTTGAATGAACTGAAATCTAAAAACACAACAAAATTAGAGCGATGAAGCAATGAAGTGCAGAAAATGTCAATGTTGTGCAATGGATACCCTCAGGTGCTCACGAAATCTCTTCTATTTTAAAATTTAGAGATTCATTTGACATAAGTCTGCAAATTAAACTACATATCGTTTCAAGATTTATTTCAAATGGCAGGCTTTATGATATTTATCATTAGCCCTTAATCTTTGACTTCAGCTTCCCCCAAGAGGGGGGGGGGTACATTTATAGCAGTTAATTAATAGCAGTTCATTAGCAGTCTTCTTGCTTCCCAGTATCTCTGGCTTTCCGTCCTTGTCTTTAGAGCTGGACACCGAATCAGGTGGGTCTTCTCCATTTTCTCATGTAGGTTACATAGAGGGCATGTGGGTTGAGTGTATACTCCCAATCTGTGAAGGTGTTTCTCCAAGCAATCGTGTCCGGTACGTAGTCTGAACTCAGCAACGGCTTCGATTCTTGGCCAGTCGGGTATGTCGGAGAGTGCCACTGTCCACTGTTTCTCCTTTGTTCGGGCTTTGAGTTCGTTGTACCTTGAGGTCTGGAATTCTCTCCTGATTAAGGCCTTCATTGTGTGGAAAGACATGGGCCGGTCCATGCATTGCAAAATTGTTGTCCCCTTCTTAGCAAGTGTGTCAGCAGTCTCATTGCCTTTAATGCCACAGTGACCAGGAATCCATTGCAGGACCACTGTTTTGTTTTTCTCTCTCAGCAGCTCATAGAGTTTTCTACATTCCTTTATCTCAGCTGTTTTGGGTGTCTCTCTGTTTCCAATAGAGTTTATTGCTGACTGTGAGTCCGAAAGTATCACCGCTTTGGTGAATTTCGTATCCAGGCAACATAATTGGCGTAGTGCTATCCTAATGGCCTCTATTTCTCCTTCAAAAGCGGATCTATTATGTCCCGCTGCTGCGTAGAAAGAGAAGAGTTCAGAATAGACACCTGCACCAACGTTTGCTTGGTTTTCTGTGTATGACCCATCAGTGAAGACTTGGAGCCATTGATCTGCAGGATAGTTGACACTGATTGTCTCAAGGGCCAGTTAGCGCATTTGCTCAGGAGGGGTGTTTGATTTCCTGAAGAAGTCGAGCAGTTGGGTGCGGCACACTACATCAATGTCTGCTAATGGGTTCATGGGGAGAGAGAGGCTTTTTGGTTGATCATCGATTTGTAA